>CM021103.1:5965035-6141554 GCA_007115665.2 Sequoiadendron giganteum
TGGAGAGGGAGAGAGGGAGAGAGAGGGGAAGGGAGAGAGAGAGGGAGAGAGGGAGGGAGAGAAAGAGGGAAAGATATAATATTTAAATATTTTATATATTAGTAATGTTAGTTACCAAAATTTGCACCCGATTCTGAATTTGACAAGCTTCAACAATTTTGGTAAAACATGGGATTCACTTCTACGTGGGACACTTGGAATGAAGTGAAACCTTTGGGTTCTAGGTTAGCTCCTATTTGGATAATCACCTGAAAGTACTTAAAAACTTGAAATTTTTGAAAGGGAAAAGGATAGGAAGGAAATTTTAACAATAAAATAGCTGGGTATTTAAATTTCTAAGGTGATACACTGAAATTATAATGATATCTTGACTTAACAACACATAACAGTGAAGCTAATAAAACTGAGCATACTAAAACACAACTTTGGCAGGTAAGCAGCTGCATAAAAATGTTTCATAGATAGGTAATAAACTAGTCCAGAGCTTTGAATTAGCAGGAAAAGAGAGAATTTTCACAATCTACAACCAAGCTTGAACTAGATAAATTTTCACAATGTACAACCTATTCAGCTGCAAAATTTTCACTTAAGACATATTTCCAAGACATAATATGTAGGATTAATAGAAATCTAAACATGAAACATTAAATTGAAAACAAAAGCATGCGAAAATGAACTCCAAAGTAGGTCCCAAAAACTCTTGAATTATCAAAATGATTGTAAGGATCTCATCAAAATATCATGAGTTACAACTACAAAAAGAGCAAAACACTGGTCCTAAAACTCCAAAAAATGTCTATCATACCATGCACAAGAACTAACTAAAAAATGAGTCTCAAAACTCATAAGTACAACTCTCAACCTCCATGGGTCGGATCCAGGAAAATAGCCAACAAAATAGCACACTCCACTCTCTAAAAGAAGCCAAATACATGGAAAAAGTCTTCCCACGTTATTAACCACCCTATGACTCAACAAAACAACCTCTGAAAGCACTCCAACTGAACATAAAGGCATCCCAATTGCTTGGGAGAAGTCAAATCCGAACCCTGAATCTTCTCTAACATCCCTAGATACCCTCCTAATGTTTGCAAAAGCATAAAATCTCCAACTAAGCTATTTAAAGCTTTATAAGGCGTAATACACATTTTTTGCATCTAAGATAGCCATTTGATTAAATGACTTATAATTACATCATTTAAATGAAATTGCTTTACAGATGAAAACAATGCAAAAAATAACAATACAAGGCCCGACCCGCTCTTTAGGAAAACATAAGCCTAAGAAGACTTAAACAACATACAGAGAACAAAACCTAAGGCATAAGACTTAAATTTTTATCAAAATCCATATAATAGTTGCTTGCTTTATTATTTTTTAAAACAAAAGCAAAAGAATGCTATCGATATGAATTAGGTTGAAACCCTAAAAGCAAAGCAAGGCAAAACCACAAGGCATATTACTTAGTTTCGACACTTCTAGATGAAGCTAAGCCACCAAGGGTTTCATAGAACTCTGTGAAGGTCTTCTGGTAGGTTTTGTGGTAGAATCAGAGGCATTTCCACGTACTCTTTGTTGATTCCTCTAAAAAGAAGTTGATTCCTACGCTTTTCTCTGTTAACTCCTCACCTTTTTTGCTAGTCGCGCCACCATGCTTTAATCTACAGAGGTTTCAGGAGGATTTTCTCTTATGGGTACGTACTCTAAAAGCATTTTTTATAGCTTTACTTCCTTCATTTGTTATGGGTAAAAAACCTACTTTGAGCTCCATTTTTCTTTGTAAAATGATGAGGACATTGTCTATAGTTTCCTACACGATGCATTTGCTTATAATTTCTGGAAACAAAATTTTTGCTTTCTTCAAATTCTCCTCAAGCTTGGCTCTGGTTGAAGAAAATATGATGCTTTCTCCCTATGCTCCAACATCACTTCCCTGTAGAATAATCCTTATATCCTGCTTCGTGTCTTTCGCATGAACATTTCTCTGATAGCCGTTAGTGAAAAATTGTCAAAGCAATGGAAATATTTCTATTTTCCAAGTGACTCTCCATATTTCTATTCATCTGAGGCTTCAACCAAAAAATAAAAGAACTGGTTTTATTTCCTCCCTTTGCAAGCCTTTGAAGCTAAACATAGGCCGAACCCCACGAATTTTGATGACTATTCTTCAATCTGGGCGTGGCCTAGCATTTTTAATGATACTTCATTCCTTTGTTCTCTCGTGGCTTTATGTTTATGTTCTTCCTTGTTGGCCACCATGGGAAATTTTGACCCCTGTATTGTGAGATCCATACGAGCTGGGTGCGGCCTCTTTTCTCTTTCACAGACGATTTCTTATTTTCCTTTTATGAATGAGCTAGACTCGTGGTTTAATATGTAATCTGCATTTTATCAAAAACCCATATGGGTATTTAGAAAGCCATAGCAAATGTGCATTCTATGTAAAGATTCGTATCTGGGTATTTAAAATTTCTTGAAAGAATCTTCACACATCTGTATTTTGACAAAAACCCAATGTGGGTACCATGGAAAATGATAAAAAACCGAGTAAATATGGCCCTCTGCATTCTATTTATTTCCTTCATTTTTTCTGAAAGTGAGTATAAATGAACTCTGTTTTACTTTACTTCCAGCTTACTGCCTTTACCTTGCATTTCACTATATTTCAGAAGCATTATATTCATTGATTTTAAATTTGTGATTGCCCTTCATTTAATTCAATTCCAGATCTCCATGCTGCTCACTAATTTTATGACATTGTATCTTCGCACAAAGTGGCTACATCCTCATGTTGTCCCAATGTCTGTTGTTCTTTATTTAATATCGTATCACAAAATACTGTAAATGACATAACATGGTCTCCAATAAATTGAAAACAATAACTTGTAGCACTAGAGTTATTTACGCTAATGATACCTATTGTAATGAGTTTTGCAAAAATCTGCATAACACAAAACAAATTTTCTTCATTTTCATATGCACAAAACATTGGATGAGCTGGGCTCTACCCTTGTGGGAGATGCATTTTACTCCACTCATATTTGATTTAAGTCATATATGCACATGTAGCTGCACATGAAACAAACAAGTTAGAAAAAATGACTGTCTTGTGTGTGTATTAACCAAAAGGTTCCTAGACACCTAAGGCATTCATTGATCTTTTGATGTTCATGGAGATAAATTGATACATGCATAGGTGGATAATATAAATGATCATGTATGATTATGACTTTCCATTGCTTAGAGTATAACTCTAACACATTGCTTGACTGTTGCAGGAATAGGAGCGCATGAAACTAGGAAGGTCAAACAACTAGGACAACATCGAAGCGAGACAAACACCAACTAGTCATTCAGGCAATGGCTGGTCATCCCTTCTACATGCTCATTTATTTTCCTTCATTTGTTCATGTATTGATTTATCTTTATTTGTATAAAAGAAAAGTCAGTCTCATGACTTGCTGTGTGAGACACATGTATCTTATCACATTTAATAAAGATTACATTTCAGAAATATGTGAATGTTTCTCTATTACATGCATGTGTATCCATTTCTTCCTATCAAGAGGTCGCCCGGGACCCCTCTTTTTTCCTCGTCATCCTTTCGAGGGGGCATACCCTTCATATTTATCTTTTTTCCCCTGTCATAGTCAATCCCTTCCAGGATTGGGGCATCTTCATCCATTCCCCATTAATTGGACAACTCAGATCCTCCTCCCCATGTTGGGGCATCATCTTTTGGTTACTTCCTTTATAAAGTCATTTGCACTTTTCTTTTCTTCGAAGCACAGTTATTCTAATGGTACTTCAAAGAGGGGAAAAATTGTAGACATCGAAATTTGATCACTTCCATATGATCAAAATCGTCTACTCTATTCATCTATTTCATTAATAGTGATTAAATAATTTATTTAATCATTATTTCATTTTCTGCCTAAGGTTCCTAAAGTATGTAGTTAAATAAATTAAATAGTTTACCTTATCCCTTTTCTTCTCTAAATTAAATAAATATGACAAATTATTTAATTTAGTTTTTTAACCCATTTGGATTAAAATCAATTTTTAATTCCCCTTTTTCTCTCTCCTTGTCACATTCTCCATAACCCTCTTTTAATCCAGATTAAATTAATTAATTTGTGATTAGGATGTGCACCACTTAATCTTGATTAAGTGTCACATCCTCCATAATCTACCACTTGCCTCTAATCTCTCATTAATTATCCTAATCCTGTGTTTGCACAACCTTAATCAGAATCATTAGCCACATTTAACTTAGCTTTTCTGGTCAACCTTCCCACTTACCATTTTTAGCCTGGACTCTCTTTCCCATGTGAATTTTTAATTCACATTTATTTTCCCAAGGCTCCTCTCTTCCCCATGTGAATTTTTAATTCACTTTTGTATTTCCAAGGTTCTAGAAGTCCTTGGCACATGTGACAAATCTACAACTTTTTGGAGACCTTCTTTTACGCAATAAACTCTCCAATGAATGTAAATTTTTAATTTGCATTTATTCTTCCAACCACTTCCCTTTTTCCCATGGAGATTTTTGAGGAATTCTAAAATTCCTCAAATGTCTCTTTCATCCTCATTTGGGGATAAGAAGTTCCTTTTTGAGGAAATATTTTCATCCCCCAAGATACCTCAAAGGTACTTGTCCTTCATCCACCTCATGTACTTCTCTTCCACCTCATTTCCACATCATTCCACCCTAAAACATCTCACATTCTATATGTCAAGATGTGAGGGCTTGTGAGTCTTCAACTCACCATAGCCCTTCATCTTGATCTTGTTGGATCAGTGTCAACCGTTGAATTCTCTAGAGAATTCCAATTATCCTATAAATACCCCCTCATTTCTCCCATTTTGGGGATCAAGTCTTTTGCTACCAAAATCTTGTCAATTTGCCATTTGAGCTCTCATCTAATAATCATCATACCCTCATCCATCTTGCATATCATTTTGCACATTCAACATATCTTGTCATCCAAGGAGCACACAACTCTTCAAGAATCAAAGGGCCAACCAAGGAAGGAGTAGCATAAAGGTATAACCAATTTCAATTAATTGTCATCTTGTTTTTATGCTTATCTTGCCTTAGGCTAATCATTGAGGTGCCCTTTTATTATGTTATCTCCTCTTATTGCATCATTGTAGCATCTCACATTAGGACTTGACATTTTATTAGGATCACATTTCTAGCACACCCGGTGGGACCCACAAAAGGGTCTCTTTCTTTTACCTTTGTTGTTGTTTAACTTGTTTGCAGGTTAAAGTCACAGAGAGGCGGATTTTCCCCGTAAAGAGGCGGACTTTCCCTCCCGGGCACTGCAGAGGGGCGGATACGCCCTCCTATTCCGACGTTTTCTGACAATTTTTTGCTGCAGAAGTGCGGATACGCCCCCACGATCCGACGTTTTTGTTAACTGATTTTCTACAGAAGTGCGGATACGCCCCCGCATTCCAACGTTTTTGCTAACTATTTTCTGCAGAAGTGTAGATACGCCCTTCTGTTCTAGCATTTTTCACAGCTAACATTTGCTTGCAGGGCCTTTATTTCATTCAAATTTTAAAGTTCTTTTTGTTGTTTTATCTATTCACCTAGCATAATTAGGGGGAAGTAATACTTGTTGTTTGCTGTGTCTTTTTTTTGTTGTGTTACCCTAAGGGGGCATTGGTTTGTTTTCACCTTCCCCTTTGCACTTTGTGCGGATCCGAGGGGGTGGTTGGAAATGATTAGTGTCTTTTTCTTAGCGGGATCTGCTTGGGGATTTCATCATCCCAAGGGACAATCCCAACCACGCGTATTGGCAGGGTATATAAAGGGGGGAGAGCCAAAGTTGTACCCCAATGCAGTTGCATTGTAATTGGCAGAGCGTTGAAGCTAGGGTGATACCTAGATAGACGTGAAGAGTTGGTCTGAGCCTTTCAGTATCTTGCTGGGGTTCCCGACTCATGCTTGTGACAGACTGGTGTTCACAGTTGTGCCTCACGTACCGAACGTATATCAAGGACTCCCTAGAAACCTTGTTCATCCTAGAGTAAGACCTTTGCTGACCATACCCCTTAACACTAATCATTGGATTGTGCTTGTTCAAAGTGTCTTTCTATGAAAAACCAGTAAATTTTGGTAAGTCAAACCTTCATTGAGTCATTTCAAGTCCTTGCCATAATCCCTCATTCCAAACCTAGTCACTGTTCCTACAGAAGGGCGGATTTTCCCTCCTGTTTCAACACTTTTTACTGTAGATGTGCGGATACGCCCCTCTGTTTCAACACTTTTTACTGCAGAAGTGTGGATACGCCCCTCTGTTTCAACACTTTTCACTACAGAAGTGTGGATACACCCCCCTGTTCTGACGTTTCAGCCAGTCTTTTTACCTCAGAAGTGCAAATATGCCCCCTTGTTTTGGCATTTTTTACTGCAGAAGTGCGGATATGCCCCTTGAACAGACAATTTCATCCATTTGACCATTCTAAACCTCTGTTTGAACTCCCAGAGTCTCCATTTGACCATTTGATCATCCTAAACACTCATCAAATCCAATCCTCATCCAAAATCATCAGATTGATACATCATCAATTGATTCCTCAACTTATCCAAACAATACAAAACCAATCTTATCCAATTGATCCAAACAATCCAATCTTTATCCAAATCATCAAATTGATACATCATCAATTGATCCATCAACCAATCCTTATCCAATCATCAAATTAATTGATACATCATCAATTAATCCATCATCCAATCCAAAACAAACTTATCCTATCATATCCTCTGATCCAATCCCAATCTAAGCTCAAATTTAGTTCTAATCTGAGCATTAAATCCATCATCCTACTTTGAGATTTTATCCAATCCCAATTTGAGCTTTCATCCAATCCCCATATGAGCTTCCAATCCATCATATTTTTCTATCCATCATTTATTCTTTCTTGCTAATATGTATCCATCATGAATCTCTATCCCCCTCTCACACGACCAAAAATAGTAGTCAAGGGGAATCCTAATTGCGTTGATGACGATAACGAAAATCTTGTTGATCATGAAGATTGTTATATAGATTTCATTGACACTATCATTGCTAGCAAGCTCTCTCCAATCACCTCCCAAAATCCCACTACTTCTTCGAACTATCCCACCATGCCTTCATCCGCATCTAATAATGGTCTTTATGCTACCCTTGACAAGGGAGATCCAACATCCTCACCATCGACATATTCATCATGTCCCCCCTCTCAACTTCTATCCTATCCAACATCCATATCCTCCTCTCCTTATCATCATCAACAATCCCAATACCTCTACCTCAATCCCACATCCCAATCTTCCCATCCTAATCCCACACCCACACCTTCCTATCACAATCCCCCATCCCAATATTCCTCCTATCCTAATCCACCATCTCAATCCTCTCATCCTAATCTACCATCCATATCCTCCTATGCCAACCCACCATACATGTCTTCCTATGGTGGTCCGACACCTCAATCTTCCCTAGTCCAACATCCACACCTTTCTATCACAATCCCCCATCCCAATATCCTTACATTAAGTCCACATCTCACCATTCTAATCCTTCATCCACATCTTCCTACTATCACTCCCCATCCCAATCTTCCCAATCTAATCCAACATCTACATCCTCCTACATCACTCCCCCTTTTCCCGCATTATATCTTAATCCTCCATCTCCTCCAACCACTCCTAGTTCCCCATCTAGTCCCATCCACTCACCTAATCATAATCCTCCATCTCCTCCTAGTTCTACATCTAATCCTCATCCACACATCCACTCATATAATCCTCCAATTCCTAATCCTAATCCTCCATCTCCTCCTAGTCCTACATCCAATCCCATTCCCACATCTAATCCTAATCCTCCATCTCCTCCTACTCCTCCATTCATTCCCATCCCCACATCTAATCCTTATCCACCAATCCCTAATCCTCCATCCATTCTAATCCCCTCATCTAATCCTAATCCACCAATCTCTAATCCTCCATCTATTCCCCTCCCCTCATCTAACTCTAATCCACCAATCCCTAATCCTAATCCTCCATCCATCCTTGATCCCCCATCCAATCCCATCCACTCATCTAATCATAATTCTCCATCTCCTCCTAGTCCTCCATCCATTCCCATCCCTTCATCTAATCCTAATCCTCCATCTCCTCCTAGTCCTCCATCCATTCCCATCCCTTCATCTAATCATATTCCTCCATCTCCTCTTAGTACTCCATCCAATCACATCCCCACATCTAATCCTAATCCACCAATCCCTAATCCTAATCCTCCATCCATCCTTGATCCTCCATCCATTCCCATCACTCTACCTAATCCTACATCTCTTCCAAATGTCGCCCAAGGACTCATGACAGAAGAGACACCATGCCTTCCCACTCTATCATGCACTGTCACTAATGATGAGGCCCTCCTCCATCCTACACCATTCCCTCCCACTCTATCATGTACTGTCACTAGTGATGAGGTCGTCCTCCATCCTATACCTATCCCTCCCATGACCATTCCTAACATTGTCCAAACATGAGCTAGTCAAACCCATCGAATCCATTGAATCCCCATCTTCTACTACTAGATCCACCCAGTCCATTGAAGACATCCAATCCCCTCCTCCTTGTCCTAATATTTACAAACTTCAATCCAATGACCTTAATGAATCCTCCATCCTCTTAACTCCACCAATTGAGGAGTCCCTCCAACACTCTTCCATCATCATACATCCCACACAAGATGATTCATGCCAAGAGATTGATCCAAAGCATACAAGAATATCCCCTTCTCCAAATCAAGATCCTCCCATCCCATCCACTACATCCCAAGATCATAATCCCCCATCCATCCCATCTCATGATTCCTATCCTCAACCAAGTCATGATCCTATCCTCCCATCCACCCCATCTCAAGATCACACTAGCTCATCCACTCCATCCCATGATTCCCTTTGCATTCAAGATCCAATCACTCCATCTCATGAGCCCTTATCATCCACTACCATAAATCCAGATCCCATCATACTCCCCTAATTCCTCTCCTAATCCCTTATCACTCATTCCTCCTGATGCAGCTATCCCCTCATCTCCATCACATGATCCTTCATCGCCCATCCCAACGCCACTTTTGTATCACCTTGGTCACATTACACTTATCTGTGGTGGCCTTCTTACAGAAGAAAAACAACACGTATGCACCACCCTACCTCTTCCACCTACTAATGTGCTTGCATCATGCTTCCAAGAGAATAAGCATCCTACCATAAATCACATGCTACAAAACATGAACTATCAAGGAAAAGGTTTAGGCCTTCATGAGCAAGGTACTTTAGAGCCCATCCAAGTCAAAGAACATCCAGGCACACATGGTCTTGGATATGTCTCCCAAAACCGCACTCTAAAGATGTTGGTACAACCTTCGTACATCCTAAACGATCCTCTTCTAAAGGCACAAGAGGTACTTCCCATCATTCTACCAAGTCATATGCCGCCATCCCCCCTCCTCCATCATATTACCTAAAAACAACCATCCATCTTCCTCCCTCATCCTCTCAATCCATTTTGGGTCCTTATGTCCCTCCATCCATCATTGCTCATCCTCCATCTACTATGGGTTCTTATAGCCCTCCATCAAACCCCACACATCTTCCATATACACAGTCCATTTTGGGTCCTTATATCCCAAAATCACCCCCTCCATCTTATCCTATTCATCCTTTCATTCATCCACCCCCTCTCCCTCGTACACAACATAAAAATCCTACCTTCATAACTCCTAATCAGGATCAACAAAGGCACATACCTACACATTATCCATCTACACATAATCCCTATAACCCTACCTCCATCGCTCCCCATCATCCATCTCCTCACATCTATCCCCTTGCTACTAAAAGCACTTTGGATGCCAAAGTAAAAATGTATAAATCCAAACATCCACATGAATCTAAAGCCCCTCATGTCCCCTTCAAAAGACATGTTGAAGAAAAGAAAAATCAAGTCCAAAATCCAAATCAATCCAAAAGGCCACAAAGGCCCACCAAAGAAAAAATAAAAACCATGTGGATCCCAAAGAAAAAAGGTGCCATACCTTCAATTGAAAATCCACGACATCCAAAGTTTCTATTTCCCCAAAAATCATTCACCTCCTCCATCTCCTAAATCTATTTTGGGTCCCTACATCCCAAAAATTCACTATCCCAATGCCTCCATTATCACCACACTCTCCATCCATTCCTCCACCTACCTTTTCACATCCACCACATGTGCCAATGTTGGTCCTGAACACCTTCCCCTATCACACATCCACTCCATCATTCCATCCATACACTTTTCAACACCCCATCCACTATCCCCCCTATCTCCCCTTTCCAATCCCTTTAATCCATCCTCTTGCATAATCCATTTCTTATACTAAGGTTGTACCAACATCCACTGGTCACTTTACACATGGGCTCTTATTACCTCATATGGAACTTGATGCTTGAAGTCAACTATTCTCCAAATCTGCATATCCATATCCCTATCTTTATCCAATCCACATCCTATCCAAAAATAGAAAAAAATAGAAAAAAGAGAAAAAATAAGAAAAATACAAAAAAAAATAGTAAAGAGAAAATCATTCGTCCAATGGTGAAAACTTGGCAAACAAGCGCCTTGGATAAGTACCATGATGAAAACTTGGCAAATAGGCATCATGCGTAAATTCCCCATCTAGTCTCCTTCCACGATTGGGGGCAACATCCACTTACGCATTCCTTTCCTCCATCTCCTACATCTGCCTATCTTCTGCATCCTATCCATCCTATCCCATTTATCCCACTCTCTCCATCTTCCTTGTGATCTTGATAAATGTAGGGGAATACCTATATACATGCTTTGGACATCTCTTGGCATATTTTCCCTCCATACACTATCATATTCCTTATCCACCTCTCTCTATCTTCCATTGTCCATGCATCCTATCCACCTCTATCTATCTTCCATTGCCCATCTCACTCCCTTATCCACCCATCTTGCTATCCCTCTTGCCTCATCATGCATAACACATCTAGAGTGGGGGCATCTCCTTATTTATGATTGATTCCTTGAGACATCGTACATCCATTCCTCCAGGGAATCCTCTCCATTTCCCCATCCTACCCATCCTACCCATCCTTATCCCCCATCCATTTATTCATCCAGTAATCCCTGCCATCTCCCAATCCTTATTTTCCTATACTCTCATCCACTAGTCATTTTCCATCTTTTCATCCCTATCTTCCCATCCATTTATCCATCCACTAATCCATTCCATCCTTCCAATTCCTTATCGCTCTATCCACCTATCCTAGCATCTTCTTATCCATCCATCCATTTCCCTTTATTTTCCTCCTATCTCATCATCCCTTGTCATTGGTATCTAGCTCTAGGCTACCCGCATGCACTCCAATGCCATTCACACCCTAATTCACCCCTCCTATCTATTTCCCACATATTTCTCATAATCATTCATCTATATATCCTATCATCCTCCCAATTCATCTTCTAATAATCTAGATCACTATCCCATCCCTGAGCTTTGCATAACCCACATCCTACACATATCCACCATCCCATCCACATGGCCTACCCTGACTCATCATATCACCATCATTCATGTGTCTTCTCATCATGGTCATCTCATTGTCTGTCATCGGTCTCTTGTCGAACTACATTGCCCCTGCGTTTTCACGTAGGCAAGGTCGATCATTTGATTCGCCCCCGGGGTTCTATCTTTTGTATGTCTTGTCTCTTCCATCGTCTATCTTTGGCCTTGTGTTGAACTACGTGGCCCCTGCGCTTTCACGTAGACAAGGTCAATCATTTGGTCTGCCCCTAGGGAATTTGTTCGGTCTTCGTCATCCATCGAAGTCTTCATTTTCCTCTCCCCGCTTTTATCCATGGTCTTTTATTGAACTATGAGGGCTCTACACTTTCACGTAGGCAAGGTTGATCTTTGATCAAACCTCGAGCCCCTAGGTCTTTAGGGTGTGTTAGTCATGTTAACTTGACGTCTTGTCATCTTTTCATGTCATCAAGTATGTCCTTATCCTAGCTGGTGCTTATAGAACAAGGTCACTCGTATCACGAGATCTAATCGGTTTTCGGTATCCTGCGTCATGTTGATCAACCCATATATCCTCCATCTTTGGTCTCAATAGGATGTATCCTTCCTAACAGACCGCATCAACCCAATCCATCCTCTTGATCCTATGGAAAAGGACATTTGAAATTGATTGTGATCTTTTGATGCTTTTGGCTTTTGTTTATCATTTGAGCTCCCTATCATCACTTTTCATGGTCGCCTTGATCCATAATTTCACGGTGTGCTTTGACTAGTCAACATAGGGGCATATCTTGCTCATTTCTTTGTTTTTGTCTTCTTGGTTGTCCCACGTAGTACCCACCAAGATCCCTGCAGTCTTGTGTTACGCTGGGGCATCCTTTTGTGCTTGTGGTTATTCCAATACCTGGCCCGACCAAAGTCATCGTGACTTTGGGGTGTTGGGATAACCTTCTTTTTTGTTGTGTTTGTTTTATGCATTAGACACTACTTCATCTTGGTTTGCATACCCTGATGCCCAGTGTCTTATACTATAAAAAAAATAAGTTCTCTAAGGATGGAAAATTGCATTAGGATTGCATTTCATTTTCCATTCCATCATCTTGCATATCTCCCCCATCCTCATCCATTCAAATAATCTAATCACACTCTTGGTCTTAGCCTTGCTACAAGCCTTGATCCAATCATCCTCATCATCATCATCATCCTTATTTGTGGGATGTATCCTTCCCTATCCTTGTGTTGTTTTGGGATATATCCTTCCCTCATCAACAACGCTCTCAGGATGCATCCTTCCCTATCCTTGTGTTGTTTTGGGAAATATCATTTCCTCATCAACAACACTCATCCTCATCCTCATCCTCATCTGGATGTATCCTCCCCTATCCTTGTGTTGTTTTGGGATGTATCATTACCTCATCAACAAAATTCATCCTCATCCTCATCAGGATGTATCCTTCCCTATCCTTGTGTTGTTTTGGGATGTATCATGTCCTCATCAACAACACTCCATCAACCATTCGCCCAACTTGGCTTGTAGCTTGATTGGGGCCACATCATCTATTTCATCGAATCCATTTGTGTTCACCTTTATCTCCCATCATCATTTTCATATCCCCTTTCATCATCCCATCTCTCATCCTTTCCCCCATCTCTTCCTCCTTCATCACTCTCCCTCCCTTTTTTTTTTTTTTTTCTGGGTTGGGTGAGACCCGCCCTCACGGCGGGGCGGACCTGCCCCTAGCCGGGGTAGACCCACCCCCACAGTGGGGTGGAACCACCCTTTTTCCATGGTGGACCCGCCCTTTTGGAGTGGGGAAAATCCGCCCCTTTGCGTGTTTCCAAGCCATTTTTGTTTCCTTCTCGGGGCCGTCATTTGTAAACCATGCGTCCAATTGACTTCGTTCAAAAGGAAAACTTGCTTAGTTTTTTGTGCTCTTTCCAAACATATCCTTTATTTCTTCCTATCAAGAGATTTTTTGGGACCCCTCTCTCTTCCCTCCCTTTTTAAGGGGTATTTTTGAACTTTTTATTTACCTTTTTTCCTCCAACTAATCCCTTCCCTTCCCAAGGCCACCATTTGCAAACCGTTTGTCTGTTTGACTTCATTCAAAAGAAAAACTTGCCTAATTTTTTGCCCTCTTTCAACCATACCATCTGTTTCTTCCTATCAAGAGGTCACTTGGGACCCCTCTTTTTCCCCCATCATCCTCTCGAGGGGGCATACCCTTCATATTTATCTTTTTTTCCTTGTCATAGTCAATCCCTTCCAGGATTGGGGCATCTTCATCCATTCCCCACTAATTGGATAGCTCAAATCCTCCTCCCCACGCTGGGGCATCGTCTTTTGGTTACTTCCTCTATAGAGCCATCTACACTTTCTTTTCTTCGAAGCACGATTATTCTAACGGTACTTCGAAGAGGGGAAAAATTTAGACATCCAAATTTGATCACTTCCATATGATCAAAATCGTCTACTCTATTCATCTATTTCATTAATAGTGATTAAATAATTTATTTAATCATTATTTCATTTTCTACCTAAGGTTCTTAAAGTATGTAGTTAAATAAATTAAATACTTTACCTTATCCCTTTTCTTCTCTAAATTAAATAAATATGAAAAATTATTTAATTTAGTTTTTTAACCCATTTGGATTAAAATCAATTTTTAATTCCCCTTTTTCTCTCTCCTTGTCACATTCTCCATAACCCTCTTTTAATCTAGATTAAATTAATTAATCTATGATTAGGATGTGCACCACTTAATCTTGATTAAGTGTCACATCCTCCATAATCTCCCACTTGCCTTCAATCTTTCATTAATTATCCTAATCCTGTGTTTGCACAACCTTAATCAGAATCATTAACCACATTTAGCTTAGCTTTTCTGGTAACCTTCCCACTTACCATTTTTAGCCTGGACTCTCTTTCCCATGTGAATTTTTAATTCACATTTATTTGCCCAAGACTCCTCTCTTCCCCATGTGAATTTTTAATTCACTTTTGTATTTCCAAGGTCATTCCCCTCCCCATGCAAGATTCTAGAAGACTTGACTTGTCACTTTACATGGGCCAAGGACTTCTAGAACCTTGGAATTGTCACATCACCCACATGTGACAAATCTACAACTTTTTGGAGACCTTCTTTTACGCAATAAACTCTCCAATGAATGTAAATTTTTAATTTGCATTTATTCTTCCAACCACTTCCCCTTTTCCCATGGACATTTTTGAGGAATTCTAAAATTCCTCAAATGTCTCTTTCATCCTCATTTGGGGACAAGAAGTTCCTTTTTGAGGAAATATTCTCATCCCCCAAGATACCTCAAAGGTACTTGTCCTTCATCCACCTCATGTACTTCTCTTCCACCTCATTTCCACATCATTCCACCCTAAGACATCTCACATTCCATATGTCAAGATGTGAGGGCTTGTGAGTCTTCAACTCACCATAGCCCTTCATCTTGATCTTGTTGGATCAGTGTCAACCATTGAATTCTCTAGAGAATTCCAATTATCCTATAAATACCCCCTCATTTCTCCCATTTTGGGGATCACGTCTTTTGCTACCAAAATCTTATCAATTTTCCATTTGATCTCTCATCTCATAATCATCATACCCTCATCCATCTTGCATATCATTTTGCACATTCAACATAGCTTGTCATCCAAGGAGCACACAACTCTTCAAGAATCAAAGGGCCAACCAAGGAAGGAGCAGCATAAAGGTATAACCAATTTGAATTAATTGTCATCTTATTTTTATGCTTATCTTGCCTTAGGCTAATCATTGAGGTGCCCTTTTATTATGTTATCTCCTCTTATTGCATCATTGTAGCATCTCACATTAGGACTTGACATTTTATTAGGATCACAAGAAGTATTTCACCTTCAGTTGTAGCCAATTGAAAGGCATTATGTTCTTTGCACTCTTTTATAATGAATGGACCCATCCACATGTTGTCAAACTTGGTATGATGGCCCGGCCTGCTATTTAGTACATCCATTTTTAGCACAATATCTCCCACCATGAAATCCCTTGATCTAGTTTTCTTGTCAAATGTTCTTTTAGTTAGGATTTGCTGATATTCCATATTCTTCATAGCCTTGTTCCTAGTTTCTTCCAACTCCATCAACTAAGTGTATCGTAAGGCAAGTGGATCAGTCTGCTCAAACAAAACTAGCTGGCTGGCAATATCTAAGGCTGGTAACTCAGTAGAAATAGGTAATTTTGCTTCTTTACCATACACCATCATATAGGGTGAATTCCCAATCACCTTCTTAGGGGTAATTTTATCTGCCCAAAGAGCAGTCTTCAATTTGGCATGCCAATCCCTCTGATTATTCTGAAGTGTCCTTTTGATAATTTTAATCAGATTCTTGTTGGTAGACTCTGCAAGTCCATTGCCCTGAGGATAATAGTTATAGATTGTATTCAAGTAAATCCCATTCTTCAATGCCCAGTCAACAACTTTCAAACCAACAAATGTCAGGGCATTGTCAAAAATTATAGAGTCTGGGACTCCAAATCTAGAAACAATGTCTTCATAAAAATTCAACATTGTTGTTTCATTAGCTTCCTTCAGAGGCAAAGCTTCTATCCATCATGTAAAATAGTCTGTTTCTATTATAATCCATTGATGACCTACACTTGAGGGTGGATTGATTTCCCCTATGAAGTCAATTCCCCACTTCATAAATGGTTTCTCTATTTGAACCGGTTGCAAGGGTAAAGCAACAATCTTTTCTTTGCCAGAAAACATGCACATCTGGTACATTTCCTGTAATATGTATGTGCATCCTTAAACAAATCAGGCCAATAATAGCCTGCTCTTAAAATCTTGTATGATGTGGTCCTCACAGCATAATGACCTCCAGAAGGTCCGTCATGGAACTCATGTAAACTATGATCAACTTGATCCTTATCAACGCACCTAAGCAGTACTCCACTTTGATCTTTCCTATATTTGACATCATCAATCAAGACAAAAGGAATGGACTGAAGTCTATAGTACCTCCTCTTAGTTATGCTTAGATTAAGTGGACACTCTGCAGTTCTCAAAAAATGTGACATCTCCTGCAACCAGCTGGTAGCTTCATTGTCTACTGTCCCAACATTAACCATAATTGACTCTCTTTCCTCCTCTATTGTTGAAATGTCTTCTTTAGCCAACTGCTGGCACAAACCTTTTCCCCTCACCAAATTGGTGACCTGAACATCCACATCATACTCCATAACTCTCGTGATCCACCCAACCCATTTTTCGTTTAGATCCTTACTGAGTAAAAACTCCTTCACACTGGGATGTGCCACTTGAAGATCGATCTTGTTATGGGACAACATATGTCTAAATTTCTTCAGAATTTTTACAACAACCAACACATGTTTCTCTATGAAGGTATACCTCTGTTCATAGTCCTCTAGACCCTTGCTGAAAAAGGCAATGGGTTGCTCCAACCCTTCTGTATTTTTCTACACCAAAACTACAGAGATTACATCAATGCTGCCAAAAGCATACAAGGTTAAATCCTTGCTGAAATTTGGGTTAACCAATATTGGGGCCGAAGCTAAGGCCTCCTTAATCAATTGAAAAATTTTCCTTGCTTCACGGTCCATTTGAACTTTGTATTCTTTTTTAACATAGCTATAAGGGGTCTTAACAAGGCCGCTATATCAGGAAGAAACCTTCTAACAAAATTAATACGACCAATGAAACTCTGAAGTCCCTTCTTATGCTAGGGTAAAGGTAGCTCCAAGATTGCTGCAACTCTCTCAGAATCCACAGTGATTCCATCTTTAGATACTACATACCCAAGAAGCTTGCCTTCATGAACTGAAAAACACATTTCTTGGGATTTAATGATATACCAAATTCCCGACAACATTCAAAAATCTGCCTCAAATGGTCAATATGATCCGCTGCCTTCTTAGAGTAGATAGTGATGTCATCAAGATATACTAAAACAAAATTGTACATTAAGTTACTAAAATCCATGTCCATAGCTTTTTGGAAGTTTTCTCCAGCATTTGACAAACCAAAAGGCATTCTCTTGTACTCCATTGTGCCCCACTTCGTGGTGAATGCAGTCTTAAATTGATCCTCTTCTTTTACCAAGATCTAGTTGTAACTAGAATATCCATCCAATAAAGAAAAACGTTCAACACCTGACACACATTGAATAATCTGCTCCATAGACAAAAGAGGGTGCCTGTCTTTTAAAGAAGCTCTGTTAAAATCTCTGAAATCTACACACAATCTGAGCTCTCCATTTTTCTTCCTCATAGGGACCAAATTTGCAACCCAACTGGTATGCTTGATAGGAAAGATAATCTCGCTTTCTATAAGTCTGAAAACTTCTTTCTGCATTAATGGCTCCAATTTTGGATTAACTGGCCTCCATTTCTGCCTTACGGGCTTATCTGTTGGCTCCAACTCTATTGTATGTTGCACAAGATGTGGATCAAATCCCCTTAAATCTCCATACTCCCAGGCAAATATGTCAATAAACTCTTGGAATAAATGTAGAAAGGACTGCTTTTCAGCAAGAGAGTTTATTTTTCCTATCTCGAGGCTTCTCTTGGGAGCAATCTTTAAGTCCTCATAGTGATCCTGCTGAACCGACAAATTAGCCTTGTTACTTTTTGCCTGATCATCTGAATTGAAAATAATTTTTAAGGTGACCAATCCCTTAGGAAACCTATTGTTTTTTAATTGCACCACTTGATCTCCATAATGTTGTTTGACTCTCTCCTGGTTTGATGCTGCAAACACATCCTCTTCGAGCAGAAACTGTAGAATTTGTTCATCACTCTCAAAGACCTTCCAATTGACATTGTTATTAGGCACTAAAGGTCTATTATAACTTTGATATGTTGTTGATCACATCCCATTTTTATGCTATTCAGAATGTCAAACTGAGCACCCACAACTGCTAACCTGTTAGCATGCTGCTTCTTACTTCTTGGAATGGCAATAATGTTGAAAGCTTCAAATTCCTCTAGAAGGCCCCAAACTCTATGCTTATACAATTTAAGAACATCATTTTTAACATCATTCAGGCCTCTAACCTAATTCACTATCAACTCACTATCTCCATGCACCTTTAGACACTTGATTCCATGCTTTCTTGCCCATTCCATCCCTTGAATGAGACCCTCATACTTTGCTGTATTATTTGTGCATGAAAATCCAAACCTAAAGGCTGCATAATATCTTTCTGCTCTTGGGGAAACCAACATTACACCCCCACCAACACCATGCCTACTCCTTGAGCCATCAAAATACATTTCCCAAGCTTTGCTTTGCTAATCGCAATCATTCTCTGACCCCTTAACCAAGTTAGGCATCACTAAACCAGCCTCTTGAAACATGTAGTTACCCATACCCGCATCTAGCATTGAGTCACTCTCAACAATAGGAGTATGACTTTCTACCCACTCGTCTAAAAGTATATCAGGGATATCATTAACAACAATATGGGGATCAAGGACAACATCATGCTCATCTTGTTCAAAAATTAAACAATTGGCATTTATTGCACTAGGTGTATAGGGTTCTATGTTGTCTTTTGCAAGCAACTCAGATTTAATGGTTACCTTGGTTCCATACCTAGTATGGAACAACATGTGAGACCAGTCAGATGAAAAATATCCTCCTATTTTGGCTATGAATTCTCTTGACAGACATAACCCAAAATATGGAGGCAAATCTGCCATGTAAATGTCTTGGGAAATTGAAAAATTGGGGCAAGCATGCAGGGTTAAACTAGCATCTTTGATAAGACCCACTGTATTAACAGATGAGCCATCCAGTTGGACTACTCCTTTCTCTAAAGGGTCATACTTTAATCCTAACTGATCAGCTACTCTCTTGGGTATCACAGAACAAGTAGCTCCACTGTCTACCATACAATTATGCACTAAATTGCCCCCAATAATCAATGAAACATAGAACAGAGGAGGTATCACGTCCTTACCTTGGGTTTTTGATTTTCCTTTGCCATTGGGATTAGCATCCTTTCCTTGATCATCATTAGTCATCAAGAATTTTGGGGAATCAACAACTTGTTTAGGATTTGCATCTCCAGTCAATGCCTTTTTAAGAAAATCAGTTTGTCTAGGAATATTTAAGAATCCCACATGGTCATATTCACATTCATCTTCTTCATACTTTCCACAATATTGTAAGGCACAACTGAAGGTACCCTCTGGTATACTTTAGCAATAACTGGTTCCACGTTCTTGTGAGGCTTCCCGCTGACTGGTAAGACAGTATTATTTTTCCTTGGTATATTTGGAACAGGTGTGGATGATTTTTCTGTAGTTACAGGCTCCTTATTTTTATCAACTAATTGCTCCAAATGTAGAGCTTTTTTCTTGGCTCGTGTATTAGCTACAATTTTTGAATCACCGTTCACACCATAGAACTCTTCACCTTGCCAATTTAGAAATGCAGTCTCATTAGAGTGTATATCCGATTGTTGTTCAGGTATGCCAACAGGTATATCTGGCTGAGAACTGGCAGTGTTCTAAACCATAAGTGCTTCATTAATCATCCCATTTGAACATGAAGCCTGGTTATGTGCTTGATTACATGGATAACACCATTCATATTCTTCTATAAAGTTATTTTGAGCCGAGACTATATCCTTGACTGGATTGACAGCATTAAGAGGAGTTGGGTTATATGGCATGAATGGTCTCTAGTTAACATTTTGCCTCTGATAACCACCTTGATAGGGTTGCCTATTTTGCTGATACTGATATGCTTGGATTTGATAAGGCTGATTTACAATTTGACCTTGCTGTTGGTTCTACTGTTGAAAAGCTAGCGTTGACCCTTGGTATTATTTTTTCATGCTGATCCACTCATTTCCCATAGTCTGCAAAATAGTTTCTATCTTCTGCTGACCAAAATTAATCTCTTGCAATTCACTTGACGGCCCTGCAGCTGACGCTTCATGACCTACAACAGTAGGTAATGCTGAAACAACAGGTAAAGGGGCTAAGGGTGGCATTTGTAATGGCATGTTTGACTGTATATCGGGGAAGTAGGGTATAGGTGGCCTAGGTGCTATAGTGCCTACTTGAATGAGGCTATTTTCTGCCCTAATGGCTATACTATAAGCCTGAGGTAAAGAAATACCCCCCATGGACTGTATCATGAGTGAGATATCACTATTTAAACTTTTCAAATAGTACAAGAAAGCATAATCAGTAGAAGGCCTTACCATAGCAGGTATTCTGTTCCAGGTCTTCTGAAAATGAATATTGAAATCTGTCATTTGCTCTTGAGGAGCTCTTTTTATAGTTGTTATCTGCTCTACCAAACATAGGTGATCAGATTTTTCCTCAAAAAATTTGGTAAATTGGTCAGCAAGCTCATCCCATGTTGAAATAGAGGCCACTGGCAAGCTCCTGAACCATTCTAGCACCTTCTTCTTGAAAGATGCAGCCAATAACCTCACAGCTACATTTTCTTGCATTACATGATGCACATTGCACAATGCTGCCACATCTCTAATATGCTCAAAAGGTGTTATTTGCCCTTCTCCAGTGAATTTTGGCAGTCCCTTTAATGCTGCCAAAGGAATATCATTATGTTGTGCTAGATTAAGGGGGCTACCCTGGTTGAATGGTACAAAAGTGAAGGCTCTTGGTACTGCCATTGAGCTAGAATGTGTTGATATGCTTGTTGAAGCAGAGCTTGAACTCGTTGCAGCAGAATTACCACTTGTTGAGAAATTCAACGTCCCAAAAGAAAATGTAGAAGGCTCTGTTCTAACGGTAGTTGATGCTGAATGCCTAACAAGAGGGTCTCTCCTTCTTCTTTCGTATGAAAACGATACCTTGTCACCAACACCAGGTGGTGTTGAATGAACTCTAGGGGAAGGAACAATCCTTCTGAGTGCTCTCCCTCTTCTTCCTGCAAGAGCTAAATGTAGAAACTCCACAGATTTTGAACTTCTGGTTTCAATTTTTCTCATATAAACAAATGCATTGATCTCTTTCTCCACACAGAGTCGCCAGATATGCTAAAAAAAAACACCTCTGAAAGGCTATTAGCTCATTGTCAACACATCAAAACAACAAGACTTAATAAAAATAAATTCTGACTCAGTCCCACTAGGCGTGCCAAAAATGTTAGTTACCAAAATTTGCACCTGATTCTGAATTTGACAAGCTTCAACAATTTTGGTAAAACATGGGATTCACTTCTATGTGGGACACTTGGAATGAAGCTAAGCCTTTGGGTTCTAGGCCGACTCCTATTTGGATAATCACGTGAAAGTACTTAAAAATTTGAAAATTTTGAAAGGGAAAAGGATAGGAAGGAAACTTGAACAATAAAATAACTGGGTATTTGAAATTTCTAAGGTGATACACCAAAATTATAATGATATCTTGAATTAACAACACATAACAATGAAGCTAATAAAACTGAGCATACTAAAATGAAACTTTGGCAGGTAAGCAACTACATAAAAAAATTTCATAGATAGGTAATAAACTAGTCCAGAGCTTTGAATTAGCAGGAAAAGAGAGAATTTTCACAATCTACAACCAAGCTTGAACTAGATAAATTTTCACAATCTACAACCTATTCAGCTGCAAAATTTTCACTTAAGACACGGTTCCAAGACATAACATGTAGGATTAATAGAAATCTCAGCATGAAACATCAAATTGAAAACAAAAGCATACGGAAATGAACTCCAAAGTAGGTCCCAAAAACTCTTGAATTATCAAAATAATTGTAAAGATCTCATCAAAATATCATGAGTTACAACTGCAAAAAGAGAAAAACACTGGTCCTGAAACTCCAAAAAATGTTTGTCATACCATGCACAAGAACTAACTAAAAAATAAGTCTCAAAACTCATAAGTACAACTCTCAACCTCCATGGGTCGGATCTAGGAAAATAACCAACAAAATAGCACACTCCACTCTCCAAAAGAAGCTAAAAACATGGAAAAAGTCTTCCCAAGTTATTAACCACCCTATGACTCAACAAAACAACCTCTGAAAGCACTCCAACTGAACATAAAGGCATCCCAACTGCTTGGGAGAAGTCAAATCCGAACCCTGAATCTTCTCTAACATCCCTAGATACCCTCCTAATGTTTGCAAAAGCATAAAAGCTCCAACTAAGCTATTTAAAGCTTTACAAGGCATAGTATACATTTTTTGCATCTAAGATAGCCATTTGATTAAATGACTTATAATTACATCATTTAAATCAAATTGCTTTACAAATGAAAACAATGCAAAAAATAACAATACAAGGCCCAACCTGCTCTTTAGGAAAACATAAGTCTAAGAAGACTTAAACAACATACATAGGAGAACAAAACCTAAGGCATAAAGACTTAAAGTTTTATCCAAAGCCATATAATAGTTGCTTGCTTTATTATTTTTTAAAATGAAAGCAAAAGAATGCTATCGATATGAATTAGGCTAAAACCCTAAAAGCAAAGCAAGGCAAAACCACAAGGCATATTACTTAGTTTCGACACTTCTGGATAAAGCTAAACCGCCAAGGTTTTCATGGAACTCTGTAGAAGGTCTTCTGGCAAGTTTTGTGGTAGAATCATAGGCATTTCCATGCACTATCCGTTGATTCCTCTAAAAAGAAGTTGATTCCTACGCTGTTCTCTGTTAACTCCTCACCTTTTTTGCTAGTCGCGCCGCCATGCTTTAACCTACAGAGGTGTCAAGAGGATTTTCTCTTATGGGTACGTACTCTAAAATCATTTTTATAGCTTTACTTCCTTCATTTGTTATGGGTAAAAAACCTACTTTGAGCTCCATTTTTCTTTGTAAAATGATGAGGACGCTATCTATAGTTTCCTACATGATGCATTTTCTTACAATTTCTGAAAACAAAATTTTTGCTTTCTTCGAATTCTCCTCAAGCTTGGCTCTAGTTGTTGAAAATATGATGCTTTCTCCCTATGCTGCGACATCACTTCCCTGTAGCATAATCCTTATACCCTGCTTCGTGTCTTTGGCATGAACGTTTCCCTGATAGCCGTGAGTCAAAAATTGTCAAAGCAATGGAAATATTTCTATTTCCAAGTGACTCTCCATATTTCTGTTCATCTGAGGCTTCAACCAAAAAATAAAAGAACTGGTTTTGTTTCCTCCCTTTGCAAGCCTTTGAAGCTAAACATAGGCCGAACCCCACGAATTCTGATGACTTTTCTTCAATCTGGGCATGGCTTTGAATTTTTAATGATACTTCATTCCTTTTTTCTCATGTGGCTTTATGTTTCTATTCTTCCTTATTGGCCGCCATGGGAAAGTTTGACCCCTGTATTGTGAGATCCATACGAGATGGGCGCGACCTCTCTTCTCTTTCACAAAAGATTTCTTATTTTCCTTTTATGAATGAGCTAGACTCGTGGTTTAATATGTAATCTGCATTTTATCAAAAACCCATATGGGTATTTAAAAAGCCATAGCAAATCTGCATTTTGTGTAAAGATTCGTATCTGGGTATTTAAAATTTCTTGAAAGAATCTTCACACTTCTGTATTTTGACAAAAACCCAAAGTGGGTACCATGGAAAATGATAATAAATTGAGTAAATATGGCCCTTTGCATTTTGGTTATTTCCTTCATTTTTTCTGAAAGTGAGTATAAATGAACTCTGTTTTACTTTACTTCCAGCTGACTTCCTTTACCTTGCATTTCACTATATTTTAGAAGTATTATATTCATTGATTTTAAATTTGTGATTGCCCTTCATTTAATTCAATTCCAGATCTCCATGCTGCTCACCGATTTTATGACATTGTATCTTCGTGCAAAGTGGCTGCATCCTCATGTTGTCCCAATGTCTGTTGTTCTTTATTTAATATCGTATCACAAAATACTGTAAATGACATAACTTGGTCTCCAAGAAACTAAAAAACAATAACCTGTAGCACCAGAGTTATTTTCGCTAATGATACCTATTGTAATGAGTTTTGCAAAAATCTGCATAACACAAAACAAATTTCCTTCATTTTCATATGCAAAAAACATTGGATGAGCTGGGCTCTACCCTTGTGGGAGCCGCATTTTACTCCACTCATATTTGATTTAAGTCATATCTACACCTATAGTTGCACATGAAACAAACAAGTTGGAAAAAATGACTATCTTGTGTGTGTATTAACCAAAAGGTTCCTAGACACCTGAGGCATTCATTGGTCTTTTGATGTTCATGGAGATAAATTGATACATGCATAGGTGGATAATATGAATGATCATTGTGATTATGACTTTCCATTGCTTAGAGTATAACTCTAACACATTGCTTGACTGCTGTAGGAACAGGAGCGCATGAAACTAGGAAGGTCAAACAACTAGGACAACATCGAAGCGAGACAAACACCAACCAGCCATTCAGGCAATGACTGGTCATCCCTTCTACATGCTCATTTATTTTCCTTCATTTGTTCATGTATTGATTTATATTTATTTGTATAAAAGAAAAGTCAATCTCATGACTTGTTGTGTGAGACACATGTATCTTATCACATTTCATAAATATGTGAATCTTTCTCTATTACATGCATGTGTATGAATGTAATGGTCTGTAGTTGTAACCTTTTCAGATTTTTCATTTATACATTCGAATGTGATGAAGAAGGATAATAAAATGTACCTTATTTTCCCGAGCTTAAAACAAATTCTACCCTTTTGAACCAATGAGTGAAAAGATGGGTAAAAATTAATATTAATTAGTTATATAATATTTTATATATTAACTTAAAGTAAAAAAATCGGATATCCGATTTGGGTCAGCTAATATAAAACGAAAAAAGGTCATTTTAAAGTCATTCAAATCGGATAGGGGAAGAAGGAGAGAGAGAGAGAGAGAGAGAGAGAGAGAGAGAGAGAGAGAGAGGGAGAGAGAGAGAATTAGGAGGGAGGGAGAGAGAGGGGAAGGAGAGAGAGAGAGAGAAGGGAGAGGGGAAGAGTGAAGAAGAGAGAGAGAGAGATAGAGAGAGGGGAGAGGGAGAGAGAGAGAGAGAGAGAGAGATAAAGGGAAAAAGGAAAGGGAGATATAGAGAAGAGAATTAGGAGGGGGAAGGGAGAGGGAGAGAGAGGGAAAGGGAGAGTGAGAGGGAGAGAGGGAAAGGGAGAGGGAGGGAGAGAGGAGGGGGAGAGAGAGAGGGAAAGGGAAAGGGAGAGGGAGAGAGAGAGGGGGAGGGAGAGAGAGAGGGAGGGCAAGAGATAATATTTAAATATTTTATATATTAATAATATTAATTAGCTATATAATATTTTATATATTAACTTAATATATATATATATATATAAATATATAAATATTTATACATTAACTAAAATATATAAATAATATATTATATTATACATAATTCCGTAAGAGATTATCATAAATTATATATTATATATTGAATTATAAACTATATTTTATATTCTCAACTAGATATATTAAAATAAACTATAAACTATTTATTGCAATTTTTTAAAATCATATATTAAAAACTATATTAGATTTTTTTAAAATTATATATAGAAAAAATCGGATATCTGATTTGGATCAGATATCTGATTTGAATTGGATATCTAGTATGTCTGATACAAAACCTACTACGTAGCGATTAGCCTCAGGTTTGCTTTGGAATTTGGCTAGGACATGCCAATCCTAAGAAGTCAACACAAAAAACATGTTTAACATCTTACCTTACTTTTCTAGACTTCGCCTATGTGGTTGACGACTTTTTTTTTACCCTAAATTGATGAAACAAAAAGGGTTTTTAAAGGAGATTCCCAGCTTTCCACCAATATAATATGCTTTACTTTGAATTTAATAAATAATTATTATTCATTTTCTATTTGAATTACGACTAAAGTCTTGATTGATAGGCTGATTGAAAAACATCTATATCTTTCAAACGGTATTACATTTTTTGAATCCAAAACATGCATCGCATTCTATGCTTCACATATTATAGGATTAAAAAAAATGAATTTCATGAAGATTTGACCAAATTTAAGGTGGTCATCTACATACGATTTTTTATATTTTTTAAAATTTGTAATAAAAAATTCATAATTAATTATTTACTTGGAAAAAAAATACAAAAAAATATGCATCACATCGGGACATGAGTCCTCTACTTATATCTAAAATCTTATAAATTTTTTTTATCATTTTATTTTGGTTAGGGTGGTCAGACAGACACCTACTTCCTTTTTTTTCCCTGAAATTTAAGTACTACTGCATTGAAATTTCAAATTTTCACCAAATAGATTTAAAAATAAAATAAAAAATCTAGTAGTTTAGAAACTACATTCAATTTGCTACAGATTCTATTCTTACATATTTTTTAAATAATATAGATAATTTATTCAAATTTTTACGTCAAGTTTCCTAACTTTGATTTTTCTGAATTTTCATCGCCACTTAAGGGCCTATTTTTCCATGATGATCCTGCACATACCCACCCCCTAGGTCCTAACATATTCCTAATATTTGACATCTTTTTATTAGCTAGGCTTTTGTTGGCTATCATCGGTTGTATATAGTGTACATAGTGCATCGGCCTTGCATCATCACCTAGGTACCATCCTTGTATATCTTGATCATTAGGTCTCATCTTTGTGTCAGTGTGTTGCTAAGTTTCCCTTTTATGCTGGTTCTTACAAAAAAAATCATTAGCCCCTTGAGGTTTCAAATGTCTTGATTATCCCTTGTCATAGGAATCCTAGAGTCTATCCCATCCATCATTGATCTTTGTAGGATATATCTTTCCTCACATTAGACCACATTAATCCACTTGTCGCCCTCATGACAGGACATTTGATATCTATTGTTATTTCTTGGGTTATTTCAATTTTTTGTTTATCTTTCTGAGCTTCCTACTCTACCTACTCAAGGTCTCCATGATCCTCATATGTTGGTTTTTCATGATCGTGTTTTCTTGGTTGCCTCTCATATTGTACCCACTAAGATTCATTGTGATATTGTATTATGTTGGGGCATCCTCATGTGCTTGTGGTTTTCAAACATCAACCCCTCCAAAGCTCACATGACTTTGTGTGATGTTGGAATAACCTTTTTGTTTGTTGAGTTAGTCCTATGCATAGGATATGATGTCACCTTGGTTCCTCATACCTTGGTGCATAATACCCCATGCAAAATCAAATTAAGTGCTCACTAGATGGTAGTCTAATAAATAATACCAATTTGCTCAAATTTTCTCCTACATCCTACCATCTATCATTCCTATTATCCTATCCTCCATATCCATTCTTGCCATGCCTTTCCTAATTATTGGCTTTTGAATGTGCAAGTGTCCCCCCTCTATATCCCCTATCAATTTTGGTTCGGTTTTGGTTGATACACTATGGTTCACCTATCATCTACCCATATTTTCATAATTTTATTATCATTTAGATTACATTAAGTTGTATAGAATTTTTTATTCTAAGCATCTTTTTATCATTCTGCTATCATTTCATTTGCATAAAGTTGTTTAGAGTTTGTTATTCTAGGCATCTTTTTATCATTTTTATTATCATTTTAGTTGCATAAAGTTGTTTATAATTTTTTATTCTAGGAATATTTTTATCATTTTAGTTGCATAAATTTGTTTATAATTTGTTATTCTAATCAACTTTTCATTATTTCATTGTCATTTTAGTTGCATCAAGTTGTTTAGAAATTGTTGTTCTAAGAATATTTTATCATTTTTAGTGTCATTTAGTTTGCATATAAGTGGCTTAAGATTCATTTAGATTGCATTGAATTACTCATTTACATCCATTATGTAGTGTCATCATATAATTAAATTCATCTATCACATTTAGTTTTATTATATTTTAATCCATTTGTATTCCCTTTTCATTTACATCCATATATATAAATCAACATCACATATCACAAATCATTACATCATCATTAGAGCTCATATAAACATACATGCATATCCATCTTGCATCAGACATTTTAGTTTACACCATATCTACATAGCATACATATAGTTGCATCCTACATCACAAATCATCAATATCATGTACATAAAATTAAAATATCACATACATTATATATACATAATCATACATGCACATCAATTTATATACGTCGCCTGCATAATGCATCCATCGCATAAACCCATATTCATAAATAAATCAAAGTATAGTCACATAATCCATAATCCGTTTCCATAAATAAATCATTATCCAATCACACACATCCATACCCATCATCAAAATAATATGATGACTACCTTATTTTATCATAGCCAAACAAAAATACACAAAGATCAATAAAATAAAGGTTTTGCAACCCTCTCAGCAACACTCAAGGTTGATTAAATTAAAGATTACTCAATTCAATCAAATCTTTCCTCAAAACATTGGTGCCAACAACTTGGCCAACCCAATGTACAGTTGGAAACTTTATAAAGGCACACTGAATAGGTATGAACATTGCAAGAGAATCATCTTTCATTCATTCAAATCATAAACATCTAGTAGAAAGCAACGTGAAAAGAGAAACAAAGACTGGGTGATAGAGACCTTAGTAATTTCATGCAACAATTAAAGAAACAAAAATCACAGAGTTTATTGTATTAATCAAAACTATACCAATCCTCAATGCAAGAAAGCAGAGCTTCCCACAGACATCTCAATCGGTGCAAGGTCTAAGTAAAAGGTTATGTATGAATCAATACACTATGTTCTCAACCCCAAACACCTACCACCAGTCCAATCTACATTAGTTATCAATTCAACTTAGCTCACACTTTCCAGTCAATCCTTCCACACCAAGATATACTTGTAGAAATAGTTTGTAACTTGTGCAGGCTTCTTCCCATTCCAAAATCAAAACAAACTGTTTGCCTCTATCTCTTTTTCTTGCCAGAGTCTTTGAGGCTACACGGACGCAACTATGTGGTCTTCTCCCCAACCGTTTACTCTTCTATCTTGCTAGAGACAACTCGCCCCTCCCTAACTCCAAAATTGGCTTGTTTTTGCATTCTCAAAATGGTTTATTCCTCTGGAAGCAACTAACTCCAAAATGGGTGATGACTCCTTTCTTTCTTTTTTCTTGATTGATCTAGTCACCTTCCAAAATAAAGCTTGATATGGAAGCTTGCTGCCAACCGAGACTCGCCAGATGTCACAAGAACATAAGGAAGAAGAAGCCAAAAAGACAAAACCCAAAATTGCAAACAACACCAAAATTTCAAAAGAAAATTAAAACCTAAACTATGATGCCCCTGCATTAGGCTCCCTGGGTGAGTTGTTTATGAGTGTAGCTCACAAAGGGAGTTGGGTAGTAGGAATACCCTTCTTCATTTTCTTCCAACATATGGCTAGAATAAAGCCTCCATTACACTATGAGATGATAGTCGTAGCTGTATAGTCATTCGTGGATCCATATCCATCATCAATCGAACTTTTCTTCCTGTTTCTGCATCCCATCTCATCATCTTCAACATTTTTCATCCACTTTTCTAATAGCTTCTCTTTGTTACACCTTTCCCATTCATTTTGCATTTCCCTCCAAAAATAATCAACTCCACTATATTGTTTGGATTCCGCAGACCTCCCATCAAAACAAATTTAAATTGTATCCAATGGGTTAGAAAACTATGATATGTCCTCACCATTGGTGGTTGCACTATTTGTCTCACCTCCTATTAGTTCAAGCCATTCTCTCTCAAAAACCTCAATTTGAAAAGCCAAGTCATCTTCCTCATTCTCTTTTGCTATCTCCACACTCTATTCACAACGATTCATACCCATGTAGGCATCTTGGCATTGTTTTTTCAAACTCTCCTCTATCTCTACATCCTTCAAAATACCAATAGATGCCCCAACTTTATAGTCATCTATGTCAACACATGTTGTTGACTATCCTACCTACAAATCAACACTATTTACACCCATGCAACACTATAGAAAATGAAGGTTCAACTCCTTGGCTATTGTTGTAGCTTCCTTTGACTCTCGTCCATTCACAAACTCCTTTCTTCTTACCAACATAACCTTACTACTATTTATATGTCTATCCTCTTTTGATTCTTGCAAAGGAAAAAAGGTATGTTTGAGTCCATCCTTCTCAAAAGTGTATGTATTGCTTCTTCCATCATGTATGGAATTTCAATCAAACTGCAAAGGTTTACCAAGTAGCACATGATAGACATCCATTGGCATGATGCCACACACAACATTATGCTTATAACTTTCTATCTAAAATTCAACCAACGCTTGCTCATCTACCAACAACTGATGACCCTTCTGTAACAAAGAAACCTTATATGGTGAAGGATGCATAGTTCTCTTAAGACCTAACTTATCTACCATTTTAACAACGATAATATTATCCATACTACCACTGTCTATAATAAGTTTGCATCACTTACCTTTAGCTTTGCATTTCGTTTTGAATAGAGATTTCCTTTGTATAGGTTCATTACTTTCCTTTGGCATATTTAGTAACACTCTTTTAAACAACAAAGACTCTCCTGACTCAGGTTCTTTCTTTCTTGGAGAAAATGATCTCACACTCTCCTGATCTTCTTGCACCACCTGATTCATCCTTTCAGGCCTTGTGTAACCTCCTTGGGAGGATTCTAGACACTCAACTCTTATGACCCTCATACTGATTACACTTAAAACATTCACCTGCAAAACCTTTGCCTCTTCCCTGATAACCATCGCTTCTAATAAATCTTTCTCCTTTATCCTAATAACCTCCTTTTTTTGAACTAACTTGCCCTATGGAGCTAGTTGCCTCTCCATCTTGATGGTGTTGTTGTCCTTTTTATGCATAGCCTCATCCTCTACCTCGACCTTGCTAAGAACTGCTTCCTACTAATCTTCTCCTCTCCCGTAATGGAAAACTGGTATGCTTCCTGCAAAGTTCTTGGTGACACTAAACTCAACTCATCCTACAGGCTGTATCTCAACCCATTCAGATACCTTGCCACCTTTTCCAAATCCTCTTCACTATGGCTTGACTGAATCACCAATTTATAAAACTCTTTAGTGTATTCTTCTGCTTCAAATTCTGCAATCTTTTGAAAAGACTAGTCTGATAGTTTTTCGGAAGGAACTTCGTCTTCAATTTGGCAACCATCTTGTCCCACGAGGTTATCTTTTCCTTGTTTCTCTTTCGTCTCTTAGACTATACATAGTCCCACCACATTGTTGCATGACCTTTAAGCCTTGTACAAGCAAACTTCACTTTTCTTTCTTCTGCAACTCCTTTTTACTCGAAGTACTTATCCAAATCATTGATCCAGTCAATGAGCTCTTCCCCATTCAAGCTTCATGAATACATTGGAACCTCAATTCTTGGTTTGGCTCCTACATTCATCATCGCTTTTATCAACCTTTCTTCCACTCCTAGGACTTCTTGATCTTCATCCTCAATTGGTGGTTGCTCTTCTTCTACAGCTTCACTCACATCATTAACAATTACTCCCCTTCGTTGGGCCTACTCCATGACATCCAACCTTGCCAACAAGTTTAGCAACATTTCCAAAATCCTTTCTTCATGGCCTCTTCAACCACCACCTCGAGCACCTCCTCATGCATTGCCTCTGGGCATTCTTCTTGGTGGAATTCTGACCAGTTCCCAATTTCTTGATTCTTTGATACCAAAAAGATGACTACCTTATTTTATCATAGCCAAAAAACAGTACACAAAGATCAATAAAAAAAAGGTTACACAACTCTCTCAGCACTACTCAAGTTCAATTAAATTAAAGATTACTCAATTCAGTCAAAGCTTTCCTTAGAATATTGGTGCCAACAACTTGGACAACCCAATGTAGAGGTGGTAGCCTTATAAAGGTACACTAAATGGGTATGAACATTGCAAGAGACTCATCTTTGATTCATTCAAATCAGCAACATCCAGTAGAAAGCAATGTGAAAAGAGAAACAAAGACTGGGAAACAAAGACCTTAGTAATTTCATGCAATAATTAAAGAAATAGGAATCACACAGAGTTTATTGTATTAATCAAAACTATACCAATCCTCAACGCAAGAAAGTAAAGCTTCCCACATACATCTCAATCGATGCAAGGTCTAAGTAAAAAGTTATGTATGAATCAAAAAACTACGTCCTCAACCCTAAATGCCAACCACCAGTCCAATCTACATTGGCTACATTGATTCAACTTAGCTCACACTTTCCAGTCGATCCTTCTACACCAAGATATTTTGGTAGAAACAATTTGTAACCTATGTGGGCTTCTTCCAATTCCAAAAACAAAACTGACCATTGGCCTCTATCTCTTTTTCTTGGTAGAGTCTTTGAGGCTACACAGAGGCAAACTACGTAGTCTTCTCCCCAACCATTTACTCTTATGTCTTGCTAGAGACAACTCACCCCTCCCAAACTCCAGAATCGGCTTGTTTTTGCATTCTCTAAATGGTTTATTCCTTTGTAAGAAACTAACTCCAAAATGGGCGATGACTCCTTTTTTTCTTAATTGATGTAACCACCTTCCACAAGAAAGCTCGATATGGAAGCTCGCTGCCAATTGAGACTCGTCAGATGTCACAGAAACATAAGGAAGAAGAAGTCGAAAAGAGAAAACCCAAAATCACAAACAACACCAAAATTTAAAAAGGAAAAATATCCATATACATGTCTATCAAATCAATGAATGATTATCACAACAGTCCATGTCCACGAATCATCTAGATATAATACAACAATATAATACATCTAGGATTAATTTTCTGATCAAAAAATAAGTGCCACCATTTGTACACAATGACTCATCACTCATCTGCCAAAACCTGTGTATCATATCAAAAATACCACCTATATACCCTACCTAACTGTTGTTTCCTGAATCTGAATGTGATGGGGATGGTGGCACTTTCCCTAATGATGTTAGTCCTCCCCCTCCACCTCCCCATGGAGGCCCCATTGATCCACTCCTCCTAGATCCTGCTCGTTGCAATCAAGACCTTCTCCTCCGTGAAATCTCCACCTCTGAAAAGATAGGACACCTCTCAACCTCTGGGATGACAACGTAATATAAATACTTGTAGTACTACGCTTTCTTACCTGCATGCACAAGCTACATTGTGCCATCTTTTCAATCCCTACTTGTTATGCCACTTTTTCTCCAAGAGAAATAAAAACTATGAGATTCAATCTAGGATACTATAATTATATTTTATCTTGATAACATTCATGTATACATTCAAAATTTTAAGACTATCCTCCATTCTTATAGAAGACCTACTCCTTTATTATGCACATTTATTTAAAACTACTCAAGCCATTCACTATTCACATTCTAGTATGTAGTTCAACAAAGGGCCGGTTGAACATTTGCATATAAAGAGCGGAATAATTAATGCTATAATTAAATCGGTGTTGGACACAGGAATATTCTTAGCAGATTGAATGGTTGTTTAAGTTATTATAAAATAAACTTATCTTGTAAACACATGGCATCATCCATGTCGTTATGTGTGAATAATACGCCATGGGTTATTATATATTTTAAGTAGAAAGCTTTTATTGCAAAAAAGTTTATACATTGAAAACATAGTATGAGAATATGTTCTAGATGATAATAACATAGGTCATAGGTATAGTTTTTGTCATCTTACTTCAAACAAGAATTCATTTTTAAGAAAATGTTTTCAATAACTATGAATAGAATCTATAAAAATAAATAAATGATCAATACAATTAAAAAAATTTAGATTGGGAGTTTCATTTCAAAATTTACTTTCATAATATATATATATATTTTATGAATAGGCAGATATCTATATTAATTTAAAGATAAGAATACATATTCACAAAAAAGGGCGGGTGGTAAGAAGGCACACCCTGAGAGTCACATAGGAAACGTCCAGAAAAAACAAAATATCAGATCACGTGGGTCAAGCCCAAAAGTCTAAAAAGCATAAATAATTAAAACAAATGGGCCATTAAGCGACCAAAGCAGTGCCAGTAGAGCCCAAGGGGTCTCTTTCATCCATGTTTTTCCCCCATACATCAACGGGGTCTAGAGTGGCATCAAGTGGAGCACCCCAACCATCATCATCTTTATCTTTATCCTTATCTTCTTCCTCACGTCGGGGCGAGATTGCAAGTGCTAGCCTCGAAAAACTTTTACCACTGGCAGGCCATCCAGAACCAGAAGTAGGTGAAGTATCAAAAGGCCACCTAGAACTGCCACTGTTGTTCCCAGTTGCACCACTAGAAGGCCACCCCTAAGCAACCTGTGGTAGAGGAGAGCGAGCATGCCGAGGAGGGTGAGAGTCCTGTCGGGCAGGGGGCTGGGATCGGGGGCGAGCGGAGCCACTTCGCTGCCGACCCCGAGAGGGCGACCAACCGCGGGAGGAAGTGGGCTAGTCGAGGACCCGATCCACAACACACGGGGAATTGCCCCAATGGTCTAGGAGGACTTGTAAGTGAGCCACCTCCAGTGCAACTTTATTAGCTTGCACTTGAATCTGTAAAAGAACATTAGAATAGATAATAGCTTTAGCATAGAGAGAAATATTAACATCTAATTGAGAATGAGCAAAGATGCAAGAATTTCGGTCTTTCCAGATGTTGAAGAGGATTCCACCCTGAAAGTGTGCCAAAGCTGGGTGAATTTAATAGGGATCCCTGGTGGATCTCCGAGTAGAACCATATGCCAAGAAAAGGGTTCCAACTGGAATGGCCAAAAAAAATCATGTATCCAGGTCCAAAGCTGCTGAGCTCTGGGACAAAACCAAAAAAGATGCTTGAAGCTTTCTGGCTGCCCACAAAAAGGGCAATGAGGGTCCTGGACCCCCAAGTGAATAAGCTGAGATCCCACAGGCAAGCCTTGGAAAATAATACACCAAGCAAAGTGGGCCAGCTTGGGATTAACACTTGCATACCAAATGGCATCAAATCTTCTCCGCAAGATATGAGCGGAGGAATTAAGCAGCCACCTTTGGTTTAAACTGTTGATCATAGGAAAATGGGCTGAAAGCCACCTGTAACCAATATGTGGCTTGTAGCTCCTAAGAGGAGTGTCTAGGAACCATTTCCAATCCTTTCACCAAGTTTTGTGCCTAGGAATGCTGACTTTATGGAGCATCTCAACTGGAATGGCATTCACCAACCCGTTAAAGGTGGCGCAGTCCTAGTTTTGAAGTTTGTGTTGGGCTTTAACTGCATCCCACTGCATGAAACACATAGTGGGCCAGTGAAAGAGCTGTTGCAGGGTCTGAATGCCCTTTTTGTGAAATCTAAGGGATTTGAACCAAGGCGATTTAGCCAGAGGCTAGCCATTTTGAGCAAGAAGGGGAGACCACCAGAGGTTCTATTGATTGAGAAAAAGCCAATTACGAAATCCAGCACTAGCTCATCGAAGCCAAGGCTTGACAGCCTCCCAGGCCCGCCAAATGCTCTTGGCCACAAAAGTTCCAACAATTTGAATAAGCTCTCTCATAACTAGGAGGGTTTGAAAGCATATTCCTTTCCAAGCGGGTTTGTGAGTAGGAAATCCGGACTGGATGCAATGCCTGAGGAGAATCTTCCAGGCTTCATCTCCAGTGAGGGCCCAGATAATCCATTTGACACAAAGAGCAGTCCCTTTTCGTTGAGTGGAGAGCAGCCCAAGCCCTCCAAAATCCCTAGGGAGGCAACAAAAATCCCAAGCAACACGATGGAAACCCTTGTGGGTTTCAGAGGAAGCCCATAAGAAATCCCGCAACAACTTTTTGAGCCTGCTGTAAGCGCCTTTAGAGGGAGCCCAATAGGAGGAATAGTAAACATGAGTGGCTGCCAAAATTTTAGAACACACTTGGAACTTACCAGCCAAAGAAAGAGGCTTGGTAATCCAGTAAGCAAGCTTCTGCTCGACTCTGGAGAGCACGACCTACCAAAGCTCTCTAGGGGAAGCCTGGAAGGCAAAGGGAATGCCCAGAAAGCGAAAAATCTCTCCCTGTCGATCCACTTCCAGTTATAGGTTTGAAACCATGTAGGGGTGGGTGACACAGATTGGGTGACACAAATTGCCTATAGCATAAGGTCTTGTGCCATTGGATGGCCGAGCCAGAGGTAAGACAAAAAGTGTTAAGACAATCAAGGGCAGCAGTGATAGATTCCTCTTCCTCCAAGAGAGTGAGAAAGGAGTCATCCACAAAGTGGCCATAACAAGTTGCTCCTGTGAGTTCGGGAGAAGAATCCCTTTGACACGCTGCTGAGAAACAAGTAACCAAATCCTTCAGCTGCAAGCACATACAAAGAAGGGGCGAGAGGACACCCTTGACAAATTGAACGGAAAAGACCAAAGGCAGAAGACTGGTGGCCATTAATGGTAATGCAAGCCAAAGCATCGGCAAAAATAATATAGACTGAATGAAGATGGGTCCAAACCCCAAGGCTTGCAACATCGCAAGAATGAAAGGCCATTCGATACGATCATAGGTTTTAGAAAAATCAATTTTAATGAACACAACTTTCTGGTTGGAGTGTCGGGCCCACTCCATGCCTTCCCAAACAACAATAATATTATCCATAATAAACCTAGATTTGATGAAACTAGTCTGCTCAGGGCGCACAACTTGAGGCAAGAGATGGCAGATTTTCAGAGCCAAAGCTTTGGAAATGATCTTGTAGGAGACATTGAGAAGCATGATGGGCCTCCATTTGCAAATATCCTCTGGATCCCTAGGCTTAGGTATGAATTTAATATTGCCTTTGTTTATTAAATTGCCTAGAGAATTGATTTGAAAAGCTTCAAGATAGACATGATGCAAATCGCTCCCAAAACAATCCCAAAGAGCTTTGTAAAATTTGCAAGGGAAGCCATCAATCCTAGGAGCCTTGTCATCAGCCATAGAAGAAACGACTTCATTGAGATCATCAATTGTTAACAATTGATCACAAAAATTGATCTCAGCTAAAGAAAGCCTATGTGGCACAACATCAAGGTAGTCTTGAAGGGCTTGTTGTCGCACAGGCATGGAATCATGTGCAGTGAACACCTATTCATAATGACGCACAAAGGCCTGGAGAATGTCGGGAAGCTCTGAGAGATCTTGAGTGCCATCCTTAATTTTTTTGATGCCTAGGGATGAGTGCTTGACACGAAGTTCGAAAAAAAATTCTTTGGAGGCACGATCATTGATCTTAAGCCAATGAAGCCGAGCTTTGATTTGTGCTCCTCTAACAACATAATTATCAACCACTTGCTTCTTGTGCCTTAATTCTACCACCCTGACTTGATGTGATGGGGAAAAGGGACTGGCCACCAAAGAGTCCATAGCCGTACACAAGTCAGTAGTGGTAGCCTTATAAGATCACCAGCTAAAGATAGCCAGTTGGCGCCCATAAATGCGCAAGAAATGAGCAGTACGAATGATGGCATCATTCCACCAAGTGATCCAACCTGTTTGGCTAGCTGGTCTGCACTCCAAATTCCACACTCGATGAATGTGGGCCAGAGTGGACTTGTGACAGAGAAGAGACGTGTTCAAAAATAATTGAGTCTTACACGTGCAGGGTTGACAAGAAGTCCATTCAATTCGAAAATGAATTAGGAAGTGGTCAGATAGAGTCACATCCACTAATGGCTTCACAGGCAAGGCAGAGCTAGCAAAATAAAAGAAAGATTGAGCCGAGATCATGGCACGATCAAGGTGTTTAAATAATCTATTAGAACCGGCCCTATAATTACACCAAGTGTGTCAGAGGGAATGAGAATGGTGGCAACTAGTATTGGGATCAAAAAGCCCCAATTTATTACGCATGTAAAACCATGCCTCCCTTTCACCAGCAGCCCAACGGTAGGGCAAAGTGCCATCCTTGTCATACACCATCTCAACCATATTGAAATCCCCGTAGAGCAACCAGGTGGTGACTGGTAGAGAATTAGCAAGCCAACGCCAAAGCAAAGAGCACTCCACAACATCATTGGAGGCGTAAACATTGACAACCCTGAAGGAATGGTTATCAATGTTTAGAAGAACCCAGATGACCCGCTGGGAAGGATCAGTCCCATGATCCACAACGCAAGAATGTAACCGGGGGGACAAAAGAGTGGTAGCTCCACCATGCCCGACTTCATGCAAAGTACAAAACATAGTACTGGCTAGCCAAATAGAATGACTAGCCGAGGCAAGTAAAAATCCTAAAATTTTAACTTCTTGGAGACAAAGTACTTCAATTCCTGAGTATTTCTGTACAGTATCCCTAACAGAATACTTTTTGGACAGGTCAGTTAGACCTCGAACATTCCATGAAAGAAAATTTATGGATGAAACTCCTCCATGTTTTCGAAATCCAGTTCCTCCTCAATCAAGGAAGAGAAACTATTCTTCAAAAAATCTTGTGGAACTGAGCCAATCTGAATAGGGGGTGAAGGCCTCCGCTTCTTTGGTACATATTCTCCTTCTTCTAGCGGTGGAGATGGACTGCAGGACCACCATTGAGCCCCTGTTGTGGGAGGAATAGTTGGCTGAGCACACAGAACAATCGTAGGCTGAGGCGTTGCCTTTGACCTAGGCTGTACTGAACAAAACCAACTCCGTAAGGAGTGGATGTCCCCTTCTCATAAGGGTTTGAAACATTTTTAGATGGTTCAGGGGCCTTGGGCGCTGACCCAAAATCGATTGGCTTGTTTTTTCGGTTTGTAACCGTTGTCCACTTTGATTCAGCCTTAGCAGAAGGCTCCATCTGGTGAGACTTTTCAGATTCTTGTGACGATGATGGTGTACGAGGAACTATCAAAGGGCAGTCCTTGATCTTATGGTCAGCTGACTAGCACCAATAGCACGTGTTGGGTAGATTGAAATACGTGAATTTTTGGGTGTGATTGATAGCACCTATTTGAATATCGACAGAGTCTTTCAAGTCCTTGGATAGATCAATTTCCACACAAACCCGCTTTTGTGGTCGAGCTTGGAAAAACTTGTTAGGTTCGATACAAACAACCCTCCCCAAGGAAGAAGCAATTTGGTGCAAAAAGGGCACACATGGAAAAGGCAGATTAATAAACTCAATCTAGACCGAGACCCACATTTTAGCATCATCTGAGACAACAAAATCCTGGGTCTATGCCTATAATACCAACAAGGAAGACCTAACATACCAGGGCCCATGCCCTAAAATAGCCTGGACATGATTAACTTCCGTGAAGCGGAACAAAAAAAAACCTTTGGTCAAGTTCTGGACCATATCAAGGCGGACCCCATGAGGGACCCAAGCCTTGTTGACCCATTCTTTCAGCACACTTTTGGGGGGAGTCCTCCCAACAAAATAACCCAGAAGGGTGTGTTGTTCGATCCATTGGCAAGCAGAGTCAAAATCGGGTAAAGGCAAAACGACATCAGTAGGGGCATCATAATGCTTACCTCATGAAAGACTTTTAGAACAAATTTTTGAGGACGTTTATTTAGAGGAGGAGCCATTGAATTGCGTCGATGAAATATTAACACCAACATGAATTGTTGGGTTAATGTCGGTTGAAGGCATATTAAACCCCTAAAACTGCAGTAAATGCGGCCATACTCAATGAGGGAGGATATTTCCTGCGCAAAAGGCGCAATGTGACGCAAGAGGGGCCAAGGATGACCACAAAAGACACAAAACCCTAGCAGAGCTCATTCACCCGACTACTCCTTCCTTCTCCAAACAATCGCTTCAACCAATTTCATAATATTTCATAAGATATATGTCACATAAATATTCTCATGCATGATTACAAAAGTAATGAAAGACTCTAAAGTTATAATAAATAGAAAAAAGAGGTTAATGTTTGGGAGGGGGAAATAGTTTGAATGCTTGATGAAATTACTCAAGTTATAAATAATAAATATACCTCTTGCATAGTTTCAAAGAAAGATCATGTTAGATCAAGCACTTGAATAATCTTATGCACATAATCTAAATTCGAAATAGAGTACATGCTAATTATTATTAATCGTAGTAGATGGGAAAAATGAGTTGTCTAATTTATTATGGTAAAAAAATTAGTTTATTCTTACTGAATACCTTATCTTATTAAGTATATAAAATAGTGCATTGTTGTTCTATGTGATATCTCAAGTTTTATCTAGGAATGTAGTCCCATGTGTAGTAAGAATGTTCTTAAATAAAGAGAAGGAAGATAGTATCTATTCATAAAGAATCATATTGTCATTAGATTTCAAAGACATCACTCAATAACCTTTATGGAACTTAGGTCATAATGTGAGGGTAGTTCAATAAAGATATAAACAAATATTCTTGTAAGTATTTACAATAACATTTAGTGATTTTGATGAGGGCTACTATGTCCAACACTTACACAAAACACAACAACAAATACCAACAAGAAAATGCAAGATAGAAAACAACCCACTTTTAATTAATTTCAGGAAATAAAACTACGGATTCAGAAATTATAATGCTACAACCACATGGGCTTGATTGATCACATTCAAATCAACCCTGAAAAGAAAATCTATTATTCGTAGCCACAATTTTTACTGAACCACCTCCTATAACCTCCACTCAACCCTTTATTTTACACCAATAACCACCTTAGAATGTTCTAGAAACTATAATTTTCCCTTTTATTTTGGTGCCAACAATCCATTTGTTTGATTTTCTGCCCAGGAAGATATTTTATTGAAATTCACTTTTTAGCGGGACAACTTCTCAAAGCCATAACTTTTGTCTTGGGTTTCTAATTTTCTATTATAATACATCATTGGAAAGCTTTCGAAGAGATCTACAATGCCGAAATCATTTGAAGATCATTTCATCCATTTTTCAAGCTTTTGTGAGGCTTATAAGGTTTTCAAATTTGAACGTGAAGCTATATTGGAGATTTTTTTTGGGATGAAAACTTTAATATCTCCCAAATGGTATAGGATATTGAGATGATTCTTCTACCATCAAATAGTTTTTTTAGTTCCACTCTTTGGGATAAATTTTCAAGTCCATATGAGCTTGTTTAAGTCGACTTACTAAAAATAGTAAGTGGCCATTTTTAACATTTTCTAACTTCTAACTATCTTACACCCTTAAGTGCCATCATGGGACTAAAAAAAGCTAAAAAAAATAGGGAAAAACATTTTTTTTGGGTGATGCAAGGTTGCCCCTACACCACTAGATGCTCCTATATGAGACACCCAAGGTAATTTGAGAAGTGACCTTGTCACTTCTTTGGTGTTGGAGGAAAACCAAGACGGTCAACCTCTACCTTAGACAACCATGATGAATCTCCAACATACCTTCCTTTCCATTTAACTAGATATTCTTCATACTACCTGTTTCTCGCACTTCTATCCACACGACTATCCAAAATTTCTTCTATCTCTTCCTTCTTTGAAGTAGGTGATATAATATTCCATTGTTCTTTTGTCAATCCATAATTTATATATTTTTCAAGATACTCTATCAAATCAACAATGTTGAACACGGGAGAAATGTTTATTCCACTCTACAACTCTACCTCATAAGCATTTCTTGAATCTAAACCACCAAAAAAAAAGACAGGAAGGGAAAGAGGATTCCCCAATGAGCTTCTAGGGTTTTTCACCTTAGAGGCTTACTATGGGAGAATATCTCTCTTTCACCTAATGATATGCTTTGTTGTTCATTCAAAGAGGGATTGGAGGGTTGTGGGGGTTTGTGAGGTGTGTGCAAATGTGTGGATAAGTTTTGGAAACAAATGAAATAAAACTATCTATTGAATGTAAACTATTGAAATGTAACTATGCTAAAATATACATTGTGATATGCAAGTATGTACAAAATAACCTAAGAAATATACACTAAACTATTATAGGAATAAATGGAAATGAAGGGATGTCCACCTAGAAGCTTGTAGGAGTTGGAAATGTTGTTGGATTTGATGTTGAGGCCGAAAGGGACACTTGTGCCAAGCTGGGCGATCTAGTCCCTTTTTTGGCAAATTCTCGAAAAATGGTCTGGAGCCCGTTTCAGCCAAAAGGATATCCAGATCTACCAAGATTTCTGGAAAATAGCTTCAGTGGGACTAGGTCACCCAAAGTGGTGAACTAGTCCTCTTCTGAATTTCTATGAACTAGAAAATGGGATCTGAGGCCTTTTATTTGTATTTCCTGTTTCTCTAGGTGTCTGGTCCCGAAAATGCAAAATTTGAACTGTAGGTGTCTTCCAAGTTGCAACTAGGGTTTCTTCAACCCTAATGATCTTGGATGATTTTTAGGATGATATTTCACCTTGTTCATTTTCCAAATCTACCTACAAGACCTACCAAACACACAAAAGAGAGAAACTTGTTGATTGTTAGAGTAAAGGGGTTTGCCTTGGTCAAACTCCTTTGTAGATAACTCTATCAAATGAAGAAATGAAATGAGAAAGCATGGAATGTGAAACAATGTACTTACTTACCTTTCCATGATGAGAGATCTTGAGTTGCAACAATGGTTCAACCCTTGAGTGTTTCAACAATGATGTCTTGTTGACTTGGAAGGATCAAACCCTAGTTGGCTTGAGGAGAGATGATGAGAGGTGAGAAGAGTTGTTTGTTGAGAAGAATGAGGGTACCTAATGAGAAATTAGGGTTTTAGAGGTTATTTATACAAGTTATGCCCTAACTTTCCTAAAATAACTTCATATTGACCGACCTTAGGGTTTTAGAGACAAAATCGTGAAATAAAATTAAGTTTAATTTGAAATTTAAGCCACATGGGACTAGGTCGCTCAAGGTGGTGACCTAGTCCACTTGGGCATTTTACATTATTTTTCGATGATTAAAATATAATTAATGTTGCTTGTCGGGATTATCTTCTAAAAACACACTAAGACAAGACATATTTGTGTATTAAGGGGTCATTTTGGCATAACAAGGGGTTAATTAAGTGATGACAAGCCTAGGAGAGCATGAACATGTCTTGCAACACTTTAAAAAACTTCGTCACAAGGCTTGGAAATGGGTAAAATATGCTGAAAATGGTCCAAAGTCCATAGGCCAAAGTCCAAATGACTGAAAAGTGTCAAGGTATATACTTTTTGGCGACACAGAATCATGCTTGTTTTAGGATCATGCATGGCCCAATTTTTTTGATTTTAAACTTATTATATGTTCCCATGAATGATTAGATTGAATTTCAACCATGAAGGTTAGACAATTAGACCTAGATCTGCATATTTTTGAGTCTTGGAATGGAATGGAATTGATTTTCCTTGATTAACCTAATTATATTGTGCCCTATTATGAAAATTGTAAGATTTTAACAATTGACAAATTGTAACAAAGATTTACAAACAGATCTAGGAAGGGCAGAGTGATGTGTACCTATCATATAAATTTGGTATTGAAGTCAGAATAGGAGGAAATAGGCACCCAAGGGTGTCTTTGTTCTTATAGGGGTGTCTTAGGTCTATTTTTGTAGTCCTCTGATGCTAGATCTAAGATCCTTGTTTTCGCTTGCAAACTTGTTAGATAAATCATTATTGGATAATTTTGTAGGTGAGTTTACATGAGTTGATAAGGTGTAGGGCTTTGAATATGACAATAGATAAATAATATTCAAGCTTCCTTCAATCCTCTCCAAACCTGAGATCTACATATTCAAAGAGAAAAAAATGTTGTCATTAGGGGCTTGCCTTAGTCAAACCCCATGTTAGTGTTTCCACTTCCACAATGACAATGTTTTTGATTGATTAAGCAGGGAAAAGGACCCTGACACATACAAATTAGTACAACAGACTATAGAACAACATCCAGTCAAAATAACATACCGAGGAAGCGGACCAGAGAAACACTTGCCCCACCAATCAACCAAAAACTAGCCTATGCCCTTCACATCAAACATTATAGCCCTATCAGTCATAACAAAAAGTATAACCAGTCCAACTTAAAATCCCACCACAAAAGCAGGTTATAACCGCATAACCTTAAGAGGGTTTCCAGTCTAAAACCAAAATTCCTAACATAGATACAACTAGAGATATTAAAGTCCAAGCACCAACGACCATTATCAACATTATAACATCCAAGATTAACAAAAAATACCATAGTAGCAAAAGACGGAAAAAAAAGGAGGACCAGAGGCGAAGGATTAAGTATCCTCAATGAAATTCCAAGCCTTCAGCAAGTCTTCAAACTTCTCTTTGGGCTCCATCTTTCTAGGCAAGTCTGTTTCATCATCCGTCGCCTTTTTTCTTTGCTGCTTCTTAATTTTGCCTTGACCCGAAACAGTGACCATCACAAATGTTTTTGATTACAACATCCACCACCCTGCACAAGCTCTTAACAACATTTTCAAGAGCCAAGAATCTATTGTCCTTACCTTCCTATTGCATCAATTTTTCCAACATCTCCATCCTTTCCTCCACCCTTTGAATTCTAGAAATGTCAAAACTTGACACGTTCTCTTCGCCAAGGTTATTGATCTCCATAACCCTCGTTTCATTGGTAGCATCTTCTTTTTCCTTAGCCCTATCATTGTCGTCTTCGTCATCCTACATCTCCTCTTGCTACGAATCCCCCTCCTCATCCTCATTGCTAGCGTCTTCCTCATCTTTCGACTCCTCCTCCTCCTCCTCCTCCTTAGTAGACTCACTCCCAAGACTATCTGGGATTTCCTCAGATGAGGAGGCTTTATCTTCCCTAACCATCTTCTTCCCCTTACTATCTTGGGACCCAGTAGCACACTTTTCTTCCAAAATTTTAGACTTTTTGCTGCTATCATACCCTTTTAACACTGCCAATGCAAGCCTAGTGGACCTTCTACCCACCAAGTAGAACATTCAGGGCTATTGTCCATGTCATCCAAAATAATGATAGTGTTGGGATTAACCCCCAATCACAGATCAACATTTTTTCTTTATTTTGTTCACAGCAAGGACATTAGACTCAACACTCCGTTTTTCTAGAGTATTTTTAAGTAGGTCTGACCACGAAGGGTCAATAGGGTTGGGAGAAGTCTTAGCAATTTTTTTGGTCGGGGTGTAGGGACAAATTTCTATAAGCTCAATTTTTGCAGAGCTCTTGGGGGTAGGGTTTTCAATCAAATTAAGGAACAAATTTCTTTGCGAGGAAGTACCTAAAGCATATTTGTAGATAGCGTGAATCAATCCTTGGTGTAACGACGGGTTTGTGCCATTGGTTAGGCTCTGGCTCAGGGATGAAAATAGGAAGAAAGGAAGATTTATCTGAACTCAAGGTGTCGGATATGATTTTGGATTGGGAAGTGGTAGCCATGAACATATTGAAACCGACCTTCAAGTGTAAAGTATTTCATAACAAAAAATCACACATTATGGTATGGGGGAGGAACCAAAACCCTAGAATAACCATTCTGGAATCTCTCAACTTTTTCTTTATCCTCAAAAAACTTCTTAATATAATCTTGGTACTTTCCATTACTTACCTTTGCCACCCTCTTCCCTTCATATGCCAACCCCATCACCTTAGCTATGAGCTTAGCGTCCACCATAAAATTAAGACCACCTAATTCCACTTTGCCATTCTTCCAGGCATTCACAAACTTGTAGCTCAATTGCTCATTATATCCTTCCATGGAAACAAAGTACGAGGTAAATCTATACTTCTCAAATAGACCCCACAACTTTGAATTCTTTCGCAAAGAATCATACTGACATGACTCTATCCTCTTTCTGGGGCCTCCCATGGTGTTATCCTTGCTAGAGTAGTTCTTAGGAAGGAGAATAAACTTGTCTTTTTTTCCTTCTTCATTCACGACTATGGTGACTGACAACTCAAAAATCTCAGTGTAGATGGAGACCTTGTGGTTTTTCATTTGAGAAGATAACGGCTTGAAACTTCTAGTAGGTTATTTAAAATAATCATTGAAACAAAGCCAATTTTGACCTTTTTGAGCCCCATCATTATGAAATCTGAAAACTCCATCACCTTTATTAGTCATGATTATTCTTATTTTATTACTCTCCTTCCCATCAACTTTAACACATGTCAAAGTGTCATTTCCAAAATCAAACTCAATATTTTTAGCGGTACAAATGGTGCTCCCAATATCCTCATTAATTTTTTTTTGAAGCACGAGGTTACCCAAATAATCTTTCCTTTCCATTTCATCCTTTTAATATCTTTGGAACAACTTTAACACAATGGAAATGTTAATGATAGGAAGGAATGATGAATCAACAAAGTGTTGCAACTCACCACCCTTCAATGGCTTCCTTGAAGGACTAAAGTCATACAGATCACTTCAAGGTCTTGGATCTTGTTTGTTTGATTGCTTGAATTGCTTGGAGACCTACAACAAGGGTTATCCTTCACAAACAATGATAACATAAACATGCATAAACTTGTGCATAGGATTTGACATGATGCTTGGATCTTGAATTATTACAATAAATCACTGAAATGTTGCAATAAATCATTGAAATGTTTCTCTTGAATTGTTTTTGATAGTAATTCTTGCTCTTAATTTTCACCTCTTGCTTGTTAGATTTCAAATGATGCAATAATTAGGTATTTATAGGCATTTATTCAATTTCTCACAAATTAAAGCCCGATAGTCGATATTTGTAATTCAAATTTTAGTTATTAAAATGTCGACAGTGACATATTCAAATTTTGATCCCAAAAAAATAGGGGGACTTAGATGCCCAAGGGCATCCCAATCCTAGCCGTGTTTCATAAAAAATAGGGTATTAAGGGAAAAACATTAAATGAATGTATTTGCTCAATGCTTGCAATTTCTCAAAAAATAGTAAAAATAGGCTGTAGAATGCATAATTTGGGAAATTAGGTGCTTAATTAGGCTCAATAATTAAGGGGGACAAAACTTAGATCTAGGGTTGAATTATTTCAAATTTAAGAAGGTATTATGATGTCAAAATGTCAGGTTCGCCTAAATGTAACAAATAAAAAGGGAACCCTAAGTTTAATGTCTAAACCTAGGATTAATTTTGCTCCTTTTTCAATGGTACATTATGATACAAATCAACAAGGTGTTTAGATTGACTTTCAACCATGGGGGTGAGCCAATCAAACTTGGGTCTGATCCTTTTGAGCCTTGGAAATGGATTTGGAATTGATTTTCCTTGACTAACCTAATTAAACTATGTGCCCTAATATAAAAATTGTAAGATTCTGATAATTAACAGGTTATAATAGAGATTTGTAGGAAAATCTAGGAAGGACAAAGTGTTGTGTACGTATCATATAAATTTGGATCCAACTTGTATAAGAGGATAGAGCCGCCAAGGGTGTCCCAGTTCATGTATGTCTTTTCTAGAATTGAAAACTTGAACCTATAGCTTTATGTCTGCTCTTTGATGCCTACCCTATAAAATTTTGTCTTCAGATTTGGACCTTCAATAAATATGCAAAAGAGATGGATGGTGTGGCTATATAGGAGTTTTCCTTAGTCAAACCCTTGTTTTGGTATTTGTACCTCTACAATAGCCAATAAAATTGATTGATAACAGTGTGTGTTCCCTAAACTTAAGTGCATATAAGGTTGTTATGAGCTAAAAATACATAAAACCTACTCAAGTGCATTAGAGAATGATTCATATATGACAACATGACAAGATCTACCTAAGAGGATTTCAAAACACCCTTAGAAAATTTGAAACATAATGATACCTTGCTTTAGGTTGCAAGTAGGATGAAGCTTGAAGATGAGAACACTTAGCAAAAAAGTCATTAGGTTGAAGGAAATGGCCAAATGCATCTCTCAAACCTAGAATCCATCATGCTCTTCTATTGGCATCAATCTTTAATCACGAAATAGGACTTGATCAAATATGCAAATAAGCTTGAAAACCTACAAATTCAAATGTGTGACAGAATGTAACGATATCTTATTTCTTCAAGATTTCAATTCTTGCTTTCTAGTTTTAAATGGTGAAAAGACTAGGTATTAATAGGTATTTTTCTAATTTCCCAAAAAATAGATCACGATAGCCAACATTTGCAACTTGAATTTCAAATGTTAAAATGTTGACACTGACATATTCAAATTCGGATCCTAAAAAAATAGGGGGATAGAGCCGCCCATGGGCGTCGCAATCCTAGCCCTAGCCCTATTTTCTAGGATTTTAAGTGTCGAGGGAAAAACATTAAATAAACGACTTTGCTATATATGCTTGCAATTTGTTAGAAAATGATAAAATAGGCCCTAAAATATATAATCTAGGAGATTAGGGCCTAATTAAAAGGTGTTGAAAATGCATAAATGCAAGTGTCACTAAACTAGGTCCAAACTAAGTGTGAAATTGTGCTATCACCTACAAGGGAATACAATTTTTGATGCTACACCAATGACTTATTTGGAATCACAAACAATTAGACGTTAAATTCAATGGAAAAAATTGAAGAGGATCAACTGAATCAAATATAGAACTAAGAAAGGGAGTAGATGCTTGCTCTAGAAGAAGGGGAAAGGGTGGAAAAATTTGAGGGATGAATCTTACAAGAGGAATATAAATTCTTCTAGAATGGCAATGGTTCACTTCGAGGTGAGAAATTGGGAATAAAGAAAAAAGGAAACAAAGAAAAAATATCGAGACCACGGGGAAGGCAAAAAGAAAGGAATAAAAATGAAAAAAAATTAACCCAAGAAGGGGATGTCTAAGGACAATTGGAGATCACTATGTTGTTGAGATTTGGGAAGGGAAAAACACTTCCCAAAGATCCATGAAGATAATATCATAGAATTTTAGGGGCTTAAATTCCCCTAACAAAAGCACTTAGTTAAGCACTTCATGAGGTGTCAAAATCAAACATCTTCATGATACAAGAGACAAAGTTATCTAGTAAAGAGGCAATGATCTTTAAAAAGAAACTAAAAATTTGGAATATTGAGATGATGGAGGCTGTAGGGGAGTTTGGGGTTTGGTGGTTCTATGGAAACCATAATATACTTTGGTGGAGATTATTGTAGGTAACACATCATGGATGATATGTAAAGTTAAGAGTCTTAATAATAAGAAGTAATTTAGTTTAATAAATTTCTATGACTCAGATTCCCCTTTAGAAAAAATAAAAACTTGGTTGGAGATTGAGTTCATATCTCAAGAAATGGTTGATCTATGTATAATCAAGGGTGATTTCAATACAATTATTCAAAGTCAAGACAAGTTAGGGGGTGTGTAGAGAAGGCTACAATCTCAAGTAGATTTTGAGGATTTTGTGGATAAAACTCCTTAATTGAAGTTCTAATGAAGAATGGATGCTTTGAACACTTGGACTAATAGAAGGCTAGGTTTTAGAAATATTGCAAAAACACTTGATAGGTTTCTCATTAAAGGAAACCTCAATATATTTCCATTCACAATGTAGAGCACCATAATCCCTACCCCAGGCTTAGGCCACTATCCAATTCAATTGAATACAATTGCTGAAGCTAAACCAAAGATAATCCCTTTCAAATTTTAAAAATATGGCTATAGGATCCCAATTTCCTAGAATTATTGTCAAAATTGTGGAACACCATGGTCTTTGAAGGAACCAAAATGTATTCTTTAATGGAGAAGTTGAAATACATGAAGAGAAAATTGAAGGAATGGAATATAACACATTTCAAAAAATCTTTTGATATGAAGGTTGAATGGGAAGAAGAGATTCATCTCTTCAATGAGGAAGTCTTTAGGGTTGGGATGCACCGAGAGAAATACTTGAAGGAGAAGACCCTCTTTGGGAAGTATGTAGATATCCTTGCTAAGGAGGAAATTTTTTAAAAGTGAAAATCAAGAGAGGTATGGCTCAAAGGAGGGGACATGAGATTTAAATTCTTTCACACCTCCACCAAAATCAAAAGGCAAAAAAATAGGATTAACCAACTCAAATTGGTTGATAGATCAATTACAAAAGATTAAAGAACTATAAAAAATGATGTGGTTGCATATTTTAAAAATCTTCTCAACAACTGGAAGGCTGAAATCTCAGTCACCTAAATTCCTTTGTGGGGAGCATCCCAAAATTAGTAACAAAAGAGCAGAACAAAATTTTATCTGCAAATTTCATAAAGGAGGAAATAAAAATTGCACTTTGGCACTTGCACTCAAACAAAATACTTGGCTTGGATGGATTCCAAGCTTCATTCGTTCAAAAATTTTAGTAGACTATGGGTCAAGAGGTGTGAGAATCCATTGAAGATTCAAGGAAGAAAGGAAAAACATTGACAAAGATAAATAACACCTTCATAGTTCTAATACCAAAGAAAGAACAAGCGAGTTCTTTGGAATTTTTTTTCCCTATCTCGCTATTTAATACAATCTATAAAATCTTGGCTAAAGTAGTGGCTAACAGACATAAAAAGGATTTTTTCAGAAATCATAGAAGAATAACAAACAAGGTTTATCCACAGGAGATCAATTTTGGATGGTGTCATCATTTCCTAAGAAGCTATACATTTTTCTTTAAGAACTAGGAAACAAAAAATGTTGGTAAAGTTAGATATGAAGAAAGCCTATGATGAGGTAGATTGGAGATTTTTTTCTACATTTTAAAAGGATTTGGGTTTGAACTTGAATGGATAAATTGGATCTCTAGTAATACGACAAGCCCTAGATATTCAATTTTAGTAAATGGTTCCCCTGAAGTTTTCTTAGAATCCTCTCAAGGAATTTGACAGGGGGACCCTCTATCTCCATTTCTCTTCATCATAATGGTTGATGCCCTAGGAAGGGCCCTACACCAAGATTTTGTAGATAAAAAGCTAAAAGGTTTCTAAATAACAAGCAACCTTAGCCCGATTACTCACCAACAATTCACTAATGACACAATGTTGTTTGGGTTTGCTAAAAGAAAAGAAGCTAAGGGATTCAAAGAGATTTTGAAGCACTATTTGTTGGTTTTAGGAAGTAAACACCCAAAAATCAAAGATATTCTTCTTATCAACCTCTCCTAGAAAGTTGCAAGAAATTCTCAGAATTCTTGATTTCAAGATTAGAAAATTCCCTAGCTCTTATTTGGGCCTTCCATTGGTGCCTGGGTTGAGGCAAACTAGACTATGGGATCCATTAATAGAGAGAGTATCAAATCAGGCCACTTCTTGGAAGGGAAAATGAATTTCTTAGATTGGGCAGATAGTCATGATCAAAGCTACCATAGCTGCAATTCCCATATATTTGATGGCATGGACCTACCATTGATGAGTTGTGTGGATAAAAAATTAACAAGTATATCGAAGAATTTCTTCTAGCAAGGTTCTTTAGAAAAATAATAGCTTGCGACAAGGTTTGTATACCAAGAGAGGGTGGTGGTGTTGGGCTAAAAAGACAGCTTCTACAAAATAAAGCCACAGGCATAAAGCTAGTATGGAGGCTATATAAACAACCTCAACTAAAATGGGCCAAAATATTGTAACATAAATATTTGGATAACACATATCCAACCAATATACTGTCTGTAGGTCAACTCCCCTAGGGTTTGAGAATTTGGAAATTCATCATCAATAATAGATAATTAGTAAATGACTATCTAACCTAGGACATTCATAATGGCCAAACAAATATTTTTTGGGAAGAAACCTAAGGAATTTACATTCCTTTAGTAATAATAGATGGCTTGAACTAGCTTAGAAGAAAATTAGAATTAAATTGGGGCAATAAGGTAGGCAACTATGTGGAAGTATGTCAAGCACATGGAATAACTAGGTGTTCCTGGAAGAAATGTAACCATTTGAACATTCTTGAGTAAGAGGTATTGCTCCTAGAAGAGATTCTAAAAAGCAGAAGGATTAGCCCTTCATCATGGGGAAGACAAGTTGGTATTGAATGGTGTAAACAATGGTCAATACAATACAAGAGATGGGTACATATTGCTTGAAGGTTGCATTGGCAAAACAAAGATCCCAATTCATTTATTTTGGAACAACCTATGTCTTCCCAAAGTTGGTGCTTTCATGTGGGCAACCCTTCAAGGAAGGATATTAACAACAAAAAAATCTAAAATTTGGGTTTCAATGGCCCATCACGTTGCCCAATTTATAGAAGTGCGGAGGAAGATACAAGTCACCTTCTCAATTATGAATTTTCACAAGAGTGTTGGAGATGGTTATGCACTAAGTTTGGTTGGATGAGTGACCTACCAATTGACATTTTGATTTTATTTAAAGGTTGGCCAAATCCAGATAAGAATGCAAAATTCTCATGTCTTTGGTCAATTAACCCATCATTAACTCTGTGGGAGATCTGGAAGGAGCACAATCAAAAAAATTTCCAAGGGAAAGAAATGTGTATATCATCTTTTTTGAACAAATTGGAGGTTGCTATTGTGGAAGTAGTGAACAATCGGATACAAAACAAAATTTTAGACAATAAATCATGGATAGAATGGAAAAATGACATAATCAAGTGTTGGCTTGATCTAAGGCATCTACGAGTAGTTGGACCAAGTGGAGTGAAAGCATCTAAAGCAAGATCCAAGGCTTGTTAGTTGAATCCCAATAAAAGTTGGTATAAATTAAATTTCTATGGGGCTTTGAGAGGCAACCTTAGTGTCTTTGGTGCTGGTTGCATAATTCACGATTAGGAAAGAAGGAAAATCTGTAGTGCTTCCATCCCACTTCAGGAAGGAACCAACAATGTTGTAGAAATGCAATATTTGCTATTTGGCTTGGAGATATGTCAAGGAAAATTTCTCATGGACCTGGAGATAGAAGGGGATTTGACAATCATAATAAATGTTATTCAAACAAAATTGATTCAGAACTGGAATTTAAAAAATTATTTAGAGAAAGTTTTAGAAAAATTGGCTACATTCAGAAATTACATGGTTAATCATGTGTATAGGGAGGTCAGTGTTGCAGCTGACAGGCTCACCAACCTAGCAACCAATGGAACTTACAAGATCAAATATTATAATTAACTCTCACATCTCGATAATATGAAAAATCAAGGCGATTAATGTATATTCTCCTATCAATGTTTGATAAGATGTAAAGATGCTATCGTATGGTGATAAGTGGTAGGTTAGTATTTTCACTCAAGTGAAATACATAATCCCATGGTAATTGTGTTCCAAAATATTAAAGGAAAATCCAGATAGATCACAAACAAGCTTGGCATAATGATAACCATATTTTTCTCTCAAACTGGAAAGGATTGTTGGGTGTCTATTAAAGGAAGTAGTCCATGGCTATCAAACACATGAATTCTATCACAAAGCCCGTAGACAAAGAGAAACGGACACACTGGTGAGGTTAGCGAGCTTGAAAAGATAGATGGATTTTTTGGGTACGGTCATAGACCACAAGCTTAAAATGATCTTCACAATGTGGCAAAGAATAGAACTCGCCACTATAAAGTGGGCTCTTGGGGCCGATTTTTTTGTAGAAGAAGATAGATATAGAGTGATTATGGATGTGGCTTCTAGATTTTTTTGCCTCCTTGCTAGATTGAGGCAAGATGAAGGAGATGGTGCAAGGGTTGGTGAAGGCAATGGTAAAGAAAGAGTTCCTCAATTGTCTAGAGGAGATCTTGGAAGCGGCTAGGCCGAGCTATGGAATCCCTCGCTATAGGGATCTTAGAAGGTTACACATGGGTAATGAGGAAGTTCTCTATCTTCCTTTCTTGGCAAATTTTTCTACAACCACATTGGCACAACATTACGAGAAGGTGGCTAAGGGATGCTCATTCCTACGAAGATGTCCAACTTGGAACCCATTTTCATAATTGAATGGATGTATGCATTTCTCAACTAGGTTTTGGCAGAGGAGGGGGATGTGCTAGATTAAGTCTTGCTAAGAAATACTTAAATATATGCTACTTGTTGTAAAGCTTTATGTGTTTTTTATGTATTTCAAAAGTGTATAAAATTATAAGATCATGTATAAATGTTTGCTCTAGATTTTGTTAGTAGACCAAAGGTAAATAGAATGCTAGCAAATCATGTTGCCCAAGGCTTAGTTAGGTTTTTGTAACAAAATATAAAATTTGATAATATTAATACAAAGCAGTTCAATTGCAAGCTTAATAATTAAAAACGGATATTCTATTTATCATTTAGATCAAATGGGCATGTTTTAAATTTTTAATGTATTCTCTATCATCAATTAATAGAAGACTCTATCTCCATATTTTTATCATATTGATGTTGTTATACAATGGTCGTGCGAGTCTTCCACTAATGTTGTTTTGTATTGATGTGTCATATCCCCATCAACAATGTCCATGTAGGATAGCCTAGGTGTGGAAAGAAGTGATTAAGAGGGACAAGAGACATGGTGCCAATATGGGCACCATGTGAAGGTATGTACGCCCATTAACTTGGGTGAGATTGGTGATGGAGTACGGTATGGGAACCCATTAAAGTCTTAAGAAATTTCAAGAGAATGGAGTAGGTAGGTGAAAATAATAAAAAGAAATATGCCGAAGTCATTGTAAGTATAAACGACCTAGCAAAGGAGGTCGACAAAAAAAAGGCTTGGTGTGGGGTGTGTGTTGGAGGAGCTGGCAGTCAAAGAAGCATGGTGTAGATGAATGAAAGGGGGAAAATGGCATGTAACATGGAAAAATTGGAGGGCAAACTTAAAACCCCATGACCTCTTTGATTTCTCATTCAAGCTTTGTTTTGGAAGGGGAATCACATGAGAATTAAAGGGAAGCAAGTTGCAAAGCATCTGGGATGAGAGAGATAAGAAATCCATAGTTATGGATGAAGGATGGTGTGTAGAAAGGAGGAGATTCACATCCCTTCTCAAATATTTAGCTTATATGCTCTGTTTTGGGGAGAAATAACATAAAACATGTATATAGGAGGTTGAGAAAGAGGAGAAGAGAAGATGAAGTGCAGGAGGTGGAATTATCAAAGAGTCTTTAGAAACTTTTAAGTAATGTAGCTGGCAGGTAAATTCCACAACCGTTGCTAATAGCTTCTATGTTTGCATTCAAAGGGGAGCTTTGGGAATAGTCCATGGACAATCAACAACATGGTAGGAATATGAGAAATCTGTAATAGAAAATCCCTGAAGTATTTTTTGAGTTGGCATCTGTTACTATTTCAGGGAATGATGAGAAAAAGGATGTTGATGGCTTTGCTTATGGGTAAACCCACAATAGTGGGTTACAATTTTTTCCATGAAGAAAAAATAGAAATTCCCATAAAAAAATTTAAAAAGGCTTACTCCTTCTAATGAAGGAGAATCAAATGAACCTACCCCCTTCTAATGAACCCCCACCCCCTTCTAATGAACCCCCTTTTTTTCACCTCCCCCTCCACCATTTCAAGATTTATGCATTTTTTTGACAATCGAAGTCCGGGAAGGAGGTGCAAATGGATTCGATTTGATAAACCAAGGTGGAGGATTGTAGTGATTGAAACGTGCTTTCCAACAACTATAAATTTAATATATATATTTTTTATTTTTTATTTTATTTTTTAGTTTTACTAAACATAGGTTTGTCATCAAACATCAAGTTCGGTGAAAAATCATTGTGGAAAAATAGTAAATTTGAGAAAAAAAATATTGAAAAATATATACGCACTAGGTATTGATGTCCTCGTTCCAATAAAAAAATAAAAATTGAATTTCAATACGTACCAAAAAATTTATGCCAGCCGAAGTGCACCTATGTCTAAATTGTAATTGGTTTGACTTCAAAACTTAATTAAAAGAAAAATATTCAATAAAATGTTATGAAAAAAAATGAAAGCACTAGATACTAGTGTTAACAACCTAAATTCAAAAGAATCAGAATTTTATCCTTTCTAAAAAAATAGTTATGTGAGTTGAAGTACACACCACTTTTTAAAAATGTTGTTTACTATTAAAAACTAGTTATCAAAGGAGATACAAAAAAAAATTAATTTCAATTTTTTTTTAAAAAATACATTTAAAATCTATAGATAAAATCTCACAAATCACAAGTTTACATAATTTTGAAATTCCTAATAGTTTACCTACTATAGGTGTCAGAAAGTGAAGTTTTTCCTAAAAATGTTGATTTCAGTGTCAAGTTTGGCCAAAAAGTGTAACCCATTATTGTGGGATGACCCTTATGGAACGACCCAATAGGGGAGTGGGTATAATTGCACTAGATGAAATGGAGCTCGAAATGTCATGAAATATTTAGTGATAGTTCTTATGTTTAGTGTCCTAAGCATCCATTTCCTTGTTATTACAATCATCCTTAGCCTAGAAATCAATTCCTAAAGCCAAGTCATAGTATTTTAGTGTTAGATGTGCACATCTGCTCTATGGATCGACTTGTGTCCTTTCTGATCTTCCTGTGGGTACGATTCCTTGGAAATGGTTGAAATATTAAAGGCATGTGCTAGAGAACTACACACCAATTGCAGTAGAAAGGGATTCAATAGATGTGTTAGAAACACTCTCTGGACTTCATGTGGGGACCCTTAGAGCTAATATTAGCGCAAACAGTTGGATTATGCTTCTATAGTGACTATGTGACAACTCAAACAAATAATTTTAATCTAAATTTATGTTCTTTTTAATTCAATGCCAATAAGACTAATATTTAATATTATGGAAATTATATTTATTCTTTTAAATGTTACATAAACATAAATAAATTAGAACTAGTCTTTATGGGAAGATAAGTGATGAATACCAAGTAAAAGTAATAGACTTTAATATATATGATTAGGTCATTGGAATTAATGATATTTATGACAAGAGATATGTAAAATACTATAATAAATAAAGAAATTCATATCTTCACTTGAATGAATTAGGGAGCATTTAATATTCAGATATTTCTAAATTCAAATATACAAAAGCATGTGTAAATCATGAAGAAATTCCACTGTGTTAAACATCATAATTATATAGACCCTTTCTCCTTGAAAATGATGCAAGTATATGTGAATCGAGCTTAGATAAATCAAATGATGTAATTGAGTGTTCTTCATATTGGAATCTATGTAATGATTCATCTCAACATTGCTACCATTACTTAATAAAAGAAGAAATGGGATGTAATTAGTAAAGGTACTCATTTCAAGTACTTGAATAATCTAAACTCGTTTCCTTAAAATAAATTACATGAAAATAACACAATAAGCTATGTCATATGATTACGTGACTCTTTTCTAGTGAGATTAAGTTAAGAGACAAACCCTATGAGTTCTTGCTATCCAACATCTCTTGAGACTTACCTTTGACCATCAAGCCGGTATTTAGTATAAATAAATTATCCAATCTACAACCTAGACAATTATAAGAATATGGGGTTGCATCATAGGGTAAAGGAGTTTAGAAAATGAAGAATATTATTAGTAATATTGTTAATGGGTTATGTTTTCATATGTTGGTCTAATGTACTAGTGCTAGATTATTACATGATCAAATAAAAAGGAAACTATCCTTTAATTGATGAAGTTGTTGAGATTGGGCTAAGGGGCAAACCATTTGTAATCATATAGTTTGGAATCTTTTAATTTAAACATGGTGCCTTTGCTGAATTATTCTATCATTGGAAAAGTACATCCTTGATCACTATTATGTGGTAGAAATTTTAATAAGGAAGTTATACTTGACCCTCACTTGGACCAACATTAAGTCTTTTGATGTAATCGATGCTTGATAATGATATTTTGACTACTATTATCGAACGAGGTACACTCTTTACTACAAACCAATTCTTAGATTGATTCTATATAGCACAAAAACCTATACTTAGGTATGCTTGAATCTCCATGCTAGGAGAGATATACCATGGATAAGAATATTCTTATCAAAACCTAATGAATCCTTATTCTCCTAAGCAAGAGAATATTAATTTGTGTAGATCCTTATATAGAAAACTATATTTTATTATCATCAGGATACCAAATATGGCACAATATCCTTGATAGGAAATCGTAAGGGGTTCGGGGATGCTCACATTGAATGAGGAATGATAACTATGGTAAGGTTTAAATTTGAGGTTTATGCATGTGTGGATGAAAGTGTTGTGATTGATGTGTAGGTGTTCTTGAGAGACCTTGTGAGGAGAACTATGTGTGAATTTGATCTGTTTGGAAGCAGAAACGTAGGCGATCCTTGGGCGAAGGATGTCCCTGTGACCTCAAATCCCTAGGGGAGGGTCTAGGGGGGTAACTCCTAGATGTTGGGATTGTTCCTACATGGTTTGATATTTCCTCTTTCGTAAGCTTTAGTTGAGGATAAAATGGGTATTGAATGGGTATGATCAAGTTAAGAGAATTTAATAACTTATATTTAATACATAATAGGCTTCTATTAAATATAATGAAGTAAGGGATTTAACTACTTTATAATGGATATTTGATTATATGTAAATGTTGGTTAAAGTCCATCTCATGTTGGTTCCATGTATCTCTTATGTGTATGTGTAATTCAACTTCATATTTAGAGGTCTTTATGTATAGGTTCATGTATGTGTTGATTGTGATTGTGATTCATTTTATGTATGACTCGCTCAAGAGTGAACCTCCGGGATATTTGAGCAGTGACAGACAGTCATTGGACTGTGCCAATGATTGGGGTAAAAGCAAGAAGTTGAGTCCATGAAGAGGGGAAGTTGTTAGGGTTAGAAGATAGATATCTAAAAGCTAAATGCAGATTTGAACAATAAACCGAGAAATAAAACACAAAAAAAAAAAAAACATAGAGAATTTAACGTGGTTCACCCAATATGGGCTACATCCACCAAACTGCAGCCATCCAATGATTTTATTATCCAGTGAAAAACCTATTACAATATCGTGAATAATCACCTTTTCTTATCATACTGCAACTCCCATCCCAACCCCTTATAACAAGCTTTTTAGAAGCTTCTAGATTAGTATTACACAAAATCGGGTTTTTCCCTTTTTCAGTGATGCCGCGAAAAAATAAGAATTTTTTTTTCTCGGGGGCTACCGCCCCGGACCCCGGTGAGGATACATGAAGAGTGTATAGTACTAAAGAGTGTACAGTATACCAGGATTAGTTGCCACATACCAACAAAAGTTTCAGCCAAAAAAATCTCACAGAAAACGCGTACGTGTTATTAAAAAAATACGTATGCGTTATGCTTTGGGTACCTAAGCCTAAAAAAAAACGTACATGTTATATAACATGTACGCATTTTATAACACATACAAGTTATTTATTTAAAAAAGTAAATACCTTTTAGAAACATGTATGCATTTTAAAACGTGTATGCGTTTTGTAATGAAAAACATGTACGCGTTTCTAAAAAGTATTTAATTTTTTAAATAATCAAGAAAATAAAGAACACACATGCTTTTTGTAATGCATGTACATTTTTAAAATTTTGAATCCCCAAACCACATGTTGCCTTAGTTTTAGGCTCGAGAAAGGCTTGGCAACCCGACCCTTAGCCTTTGACTTGCAATTAAAAAACTAAGGCTGATGGACTTTTTTCTAAATCAATCTATAAAATTAAAACCTATTAGAGAAGACGATGTCTAGTTTCCAAATATATAATTTTTTTTAAAGATTGGATTATATTTGTTATTTTTTAATTAATTTCTAAACAAACTAGTCCATAAACTCGAAATATCGAACTTTTTTAAATTTTTAAATAACTTTTTTTGGTTAGTTTTTTTCTAAAAAATTATATGGCATCAATCTTCAGACAATTCTCTACAAAAAAAGATTCAAAAAATGTTTAGGTCCAATTATGTTGTTCGTACTCGTTGATTTTTAAAAACAACAATTTAAGGCCAATAAAAATTCAATTAAAAAAATTATTTATAAAAAAATATCAAAAAAAAATCCTCATCAATCTTCATGCTGTTAGCTATCTTTCCCTAAAAGGAATTAGAAAAATAATTTTATTTGGGTCAAAAAGTGGTGTTTGTAAATGTGCACGGTATGGTAAAAAAATGACTTTTAAAAAGTGATTTTTATGCATCCATATCAAAATTCAATTTCTATCATCTGGGTATTTGAATAAAATACATATTTGGAAACTAGATTCAAAATTCAAAATTTTATATTACTGATTTTTTTAAAGATTCATTGTGTAAGTGCTTCAAATTTCTCAGTCCAAGTGTCACAAATTTTGAAAAACAGCAAAAACACTTCCACTTTTTGAGCTTTTTGTGGACCCAACTTCTTGCATCTTGTGGACCCAACTTCTTGCATCAACCCACTGATGTTTGGGCTATCACTAGGGATTAATTAACATTCACTTGGTTCATAGAGGTGAAATTAGTGGACTACCCTAGTTATGATACAGTCATAGTGGTTGCATAGGTAGGGATCCATCTGTATTGGTAACGGTAATCTGGGGCTAACCGTGTATTGAGAGGGTTCACTGGCTGCCATTGATAAGCACGAAAGTGATCGATGCCAAGTGTTACTTGGGATTGTGAAGAAGATAGCTGACAATATCACTAAGGTTACAAGGTGGCATATGTCGGAAGCTACTTCTTCCTGGGTGGATAGACTTTTCACAAGTGGCCTATAGGCGATTGAAGTTAGGATCCACTGAGTTTGATAGGTTCACTACTTGAGGAAACACTTGGGATGGTGGAAGGACTCACGGTGTAGTATGAGATGCACAAAATCCCCTTCCCAGTTGTCAAACTATATACCTAGCCTTGTGGGGTTGAGAACAGACCTGTAGTGTTGTATGGGATGCACCAAATCCTCTTCCCATTTGTCCAATGGTGCAAAAGATTGGTGGAAAGGATAGGACCCATGGTGTAGTGTGTAATCTACAGATATTATTTCCATCTAGGATGCATCGTGGACATGTGTTATTCAACCTTTGTGGATGTGTTAGCTAATCACTTTGTGTATGTGATGCATGATGGAGCTTGTCACTATGCATTTGTGATGTATGTTGGAGCTCATCACCGTGTATGAGAAATATGATGGAGCTTGTCACTATGTATTTGTGATATATGATGGAGCCAATCACTAATGTAAATATGATATGCGTATAAGACAATCATAGTGTACTTGTGATGTGTAAATGTGGTTGTCATTGTTATACTTGTGATTTCTGTATGATCTAGTTACTGTTCTACTTGTGATCTGTGTATGATTCAGTCACTGTTGCGCTTGTGACCTGTGTATGATCCAATTACTGTTGTACTTGTACTGTGTATGAGTTAATCAACTTGTGTATATGGGGGTATGCTCATGAAATCCATTGTGTATAATATTTGAGATTATGATATGAATGACCTCTTCAGAATATTGTGAATGTTTGTACACTAATGTTTGGTAATGATTGGTATGGACCCAACACTTGATGGAAAGTTATTATTATTATATTATAATTGACTATGTTGATAGCTTACGTGTACTAAATTAATAGTTATGGGTTAAAGGTGAGATAATATATCTCATACAAGAGGAGAGATTGAACTCCCTCTGTCATTGTGGGGCAAACTACGAAGCCTCTGATTTCCCACGAGGGGATACGTAGGCAAGGTCATCACGAACCCTCGAGGCTTAGGTTATAGGTTTAGGAAAGACCTTAAGCTTGGGACCTTAACACTCTTTTGTGCAAGCATATAATTGGCAATAGTGATGTTGATTTTTTGTTACCACCATGGTGAATGCAGAGCTATTGGAATTAAACATCAAGAAGGGATAAATTCTTTATTAAATCAAAGAAACGTTACAAAGCAAGGGCATTAAATGTCCCTATCAAGTTCAACCAAGTGATCCAATTGATGAGACAAATCTGGGGGTAGTTGACCCCGATCCACCAAATTCCAATCATGAATATGATCAGAAGCCCATTTAGCCAAGCAATCAACAACCCCATTCCATTCTCGAGGAATATGAGAGAAAGTAATATACTCCAGAGAAGCACAAAGAGTGATAATTTGTTCAATAATTAAAGCCAGTTTCTAACTCACATCATCCAAATACCGCCTTTTTAGTAAGTTCACCACAACCTGTGAGTCAGACTCACGTATGATCCTTTGCCTCCCAATTGACTGCCCCGCTCCACAGCCAATAAAATGGCCCGAGCCTCCATAAGATTATTAGTATGAAGACCCTTATACACAAAGAAGATAAATTGAACATCTCCAGAGCTATCCCTACCAACACCCCCAATGCCAGCATGTCTCGAATTTCCATGAGAAGAGCCATCTGAGTTAATTTTTAGGACTCCATGAGGAGGAGAGGTCCATCTTCCCTCCCTATTCACCTTCGAGGTAGGATGTCTACATCTGTTGTGCATGAGCTGCCATTGCGGAGGAGGAAGATGAAGACGATTACATTAACCAACATCACGAGGGTCCACCAGCACAGTCATATCACACTTAGCTGCAATAGTTTCCCCTAAAGAGTGAAGAATTTTCCACCATAGGTGAGGGGCCCTCAACAACGAATCCTGAAAAATCTGCCTATTCCTCTCCAACCAAAGGTTCCAGATAATAAAGGAAGGCCCAAGAGCCCAAGCAGCTTGAAGAAAGGCGACAGAAATAGGGGCCCTACCCCACCGTTCCCCAAACTCCACCAAAGAGGAATCATGCCAGCAGGTCGTATTCCACACTCCCCACCAGAAATGCCAAATCTGCCTAGCATAGGAACATTGGAAGAAGAGATGGGAGACACTCTCTTCACAACCATGACACAAAACACACATAGAGGGGTCGTGAAAACCATGCTTACATAAATTATCCCAAGTAAGACACCGATTTTGAGCCACTAACCACATAAAGAAGTTGCACTTGGGCCATGATAACTTGTGCCAAAATTGCTTCCACCAAGGGACCTCAATGTCCCCAAACAAATGCCTACCTAACTGCTTATAACCAGCCGCCACAGAGTACTTTCCAGACAAATCCAAACCATCCCAAGCCAAGACATCAGGGCCACTCAAAGAATTACAAGCACGGGAAGCCAAAAGCTAGGAGAACTCACGCCTATCCCCCTCAGACCCTCCAGGTGGCCACTCAAAAGGATGCTTCCAACGAGAACTTAAAGCCAATCCACCATGCTGCGCCACCTTATAATGCTCCACAGTATCCCAGCCAATCGCAACAAAAACATCACAAAGGGACTGGAGGTGAGGAAAAGAAGATAGAATAGGAGGGTGACCATCCCAAGAATTTGACCAAAAAAGAGCCTATGACCCCGAATGAAAGATCTAAAAAAGCGCACCTTTAATCAACTGCAACCCCACTTTCAAAGTATGCCAAATCATAGAACCACTCCCTTCTAGAGGATAGCGAGGAACCTCAAAATAAGCAACACCCTGAAGATATTTATGGTTGAGAATACGAGCCCATAACTGATGTTGATTGGTACACCATCGCTAGTACAACTTGGTAGCAAGAGCTTTCCCATTCAAAATAGCAGAGTGTAAACCAAGACCATCCTCCTGCTTTGGTCTACACATAGATTCCCACTTAACAAGGATCCACTTGGAAGACAACAAATTACTGCTCTAAATAAACTGACGTGAAAGAGCATCAAATTCCTTAAGGAAATACATAGGAACCGCTTGAACAAAGCACCTGTAGGTGGGAAGGGCCTGGATAACAGACTTGAGAAGAGTCACTCTAGCAGTAGTAGACAACCAATGATGAGTCCAATGAGTAACCTTCCGCGTAAGCTTATCAAGCAACAACTGCTAGAAGGACCTAGGCTGACGACCAACAACAAGAGGAATACCCAAGAAGACAAAGGGAAGAGTCCCAATTTGAAACCACAGAATAGCAGCAATCCATTGCTAGATAGCTTGAGGAGTATTGAAGAAGAATATAGAAGACTTCTGCTCATTGAATTTCTAGCCCGAAGCCGCTAGGTAGATGTCCAGAGCTTTCCTGAAGAATTCAACCTCCCTAATATGAGCCAGTCCCATAAAATAGGTGTCATCCACAAATTGGAGATGAGAAAGCATTGGCAAGCCCATCCCCCACTACCACCCATGAATCAAACCTTGTGAAACCCGAGATTTAAGAAGCCGACCCAACCCCTTTGCCATAATAATAAACATATAAGGTGAGATCGGATCTCCCTAATGAAGGCCCCTAGTAGCCCCAAAAAGTTCAGAAGGTTCCCCATTCACAATAACCGAAAAGGAGGAAGAGGTCACACAACTCAAAATCCAGCTCACCCATTCAAGGGAAAAACCAAAGGCCAACATAATCTTCTGAAGAAAACTCCATTTAACTCTTTCATAAGCTTTGGCCATATCCAGCTTGATAAACATAGACCTATCCTGAGAGGTAGCCATGGAATGAATGACTTCAAATGCAACAACCATCCCATCCATAATTTGATGACCAACCACAAAATCGCCTTGCTCCTCAGAAATGATCATTGGAAAACAAGATTTGAGCCTCTCACCAATCAACTTCGTAATAATCTTGTACACCAATCTACAGAGCGCAATAGGTCTAAAGAGATCAAGCCTATCAGCACCATCCTTCTTAGGAATGAGAACCAGAAAAGTAGCATTCATGGCACGAAGCATCTGCTTACTATGAAGAGACTCCCGAACCACCTCCAACAAATCCAGCTTCACAATATCCCAAAACTCTTGGAAAAACTCAACTGGGAAACCATTAGGACCATGAGCTTTCCCCTTATTCATCCCAAACACCACCATCTTCTACTTTCGACAAAGTCACCAAGCGAATAAGAGAAGCATTCAACTCATTAGAAATTAAAGAGGGAATGCAAGCCAAGACCCTATTCTCATCAGCCTCAGCAGGGAGTGAATCCTCAGTGAACAAATTAGAGTAGAATTGACAAGCCTCTCTAGACAAAGCTCTTTGCGAAGAGATCGAAAGACCATTAGAGTTAATAAGAGAAGAATTAAAATACTTATTTTGACGAGCTTGCACCGAATGATGGAAAAATGCAGTATTCTTGTCACCCTCTTGAAGCCAATCAATCCTAGCCTTTTGTTTCCAAAAAATATCCTCACGAAGCTCCCACTCCTCCACCAATTTCAGAACCTGGGCCTCAACATGCCCAAGAGCCTCAGAGAATCCCAAATCGTGAATCTGGTGGGTAATAAAAACAAGGCGATCCTGCGCTTCTCTTTTCCTGGCCCAAAAATTACCAAAACACGACCTATTCCATTGCTTAAGATGATACTTAACATATTGTAGCTTCTTAACCAAAGAATACATAGCCGTACCATACACAGGGGCACCATCCTGCCACCATTGAGCAATAAGATCACCCAAAGACAGATCACGCAACCACATAAGCTAGAATTTGAAAGGTGGATTCTTTGGATTTGGGAAAGCTAAAGTTGAAAACTTAATTAGCCAATGATCAGAGCCACACCAGTCAAGAATCTCAGAGCAAATGACCAAGCAACCTCTAACCCAAGAGCAAGAGACAAGGAAAATTATCAAGCCACTTGGAAATCGCTTCAGGCCCACTCCGTCTATTATTCCAAGTGAAAATTTCATTAGAAGGTTTAACATCCACCAGAGCAAGAGAGTACACATTAGTCCGAAACAGATTTGAAGCAGGACCAAGCCTAGGCAACCCTCCCCTTTTCTCCTCCAAGCTCAAAACCACATTGAAATCACCAGCTAAGATCTAGGGTAGGAAGGGTGCACAAGACCTAACATACCTGATATGATCCCAAAGCTATATTTTACCACGAATGTCAATCGAAGCATAAACATTACTAACCAAAATAGTCTCCCCAGATTCCAAAATCGAAGCCACCACAAAAATAACAGACTGGCTTGAAATCCACCAGTGAGGAACAACCTTACAAGGATCCCAGAAAAGAGCCAGACCCTTAGAGGTTCCCCTAGACCCAATACACTGACACTAGCCATAAAACCAAATATGAGGGGCATGTTGAAGCATGAGGTCCACCCAAAGCTTAGTTTCCTGAACACAAAAGATATCTAGAGAATGAACAATAATCAAATCTTGAATAACCTTTTGACGGGAGGTGCTATTCAACCCCCTTGTATTCCATGAGAGAATAATCATGAGGAAGGTTGAGAGAAGTGGGCCTCAAGGGTCTTAACATAACTAGATTCCACCAACAGATCCCCAATATATTTAATCTTATGATATTGCTATCAGGATTCAACCTCCTACTTAACCTCATAATTTGACACGCTGTGGAAGAAACCTCCTACTTTTCAATTGATGAGCTAAAGGGGCTCTATAATGAATGGTTCATAGGGCACAACACTTGCTGAAAATTTTACAAATGGGGTAGCAAGATAAGTGGGCTTAACCTTGGGGGAAAATCCGTGGTTAAGCACGCTTGAGCTAGAGCAATACTGGGATGGGTGACCTCCTAGGACGGACCAATGCTTCACCTCTATGAGCATCACCTAGATGCAATGAGTGCTAAGTGGACCATTCATTATCATGAGAGATGGGTTCTTGTGAACCACTACTCATGAATCATGAGTCAATGAGTTTGACTCGAAAACTACATGGTTGAATCCTGATAGCAATATCATAATTTGACACGCTGTGGAAGAAACCTCCTACTTATCAATATTTAATCTTGTCTGCATCCTTCTTACGACCAACTTTCAAAGAATTTTCAAAATGCCCCTTCTTGAGAGGGCGTTGCAGAACCCCCAAAGCAGGAGATGCTCCCTGACCTTTACCTGAAGAGAACACTGCCTTAGCTAAATTTGTTAAAACAATATCATCCTTCCCATCTGCAGAGGCCCCAGGAGGCTCAGAAATCTCCTGCTCCAATGCCGAAGAGATATTCTGAACAACAATTTCCTGCTCCAGCCCTGTATCCAACCCAAAATCCATACCAGTGGCCCCAGAAGAAATCTCAACAGGATTCCCTTCCTCCAAAGCCTGATTATCCAGGATCTCAAACTGATTGAAACCCTGATCACTTTGTCTATCTTTATAGGCTCGTTTTTGACCCCTCCCTTTATTTCTCTATGTAACAGGTATAAAGCCATCCTTATCAGGCCCACCCTCAACCACAAATGCCTTGCCTTTATCCCCCTTCTCCACCAAAGGCCCAAAAGAAGGCGAAGAAGAAGCCCCTGCCGCTTTGGGTGCTTGAGGACATTGGCGCTGAAGGTGTCCATACTCGTGACAAAAGCGGAAATGAAAAGGAAGGGACTCATAATCTAGTGGTTGAATCCACGAGGCAGAGCCAATACAAATTTCCAAAGAATCCGGCGAAGGGTTATTTAAATCAATTTCAACACAAATGTGAGCATAAGAGAATACCTTTTTATCCAAAGTATTTTGAGCAATGGCAGCCGACTTCCCCAACAAAGCAGCAATCCGGTGCAGAATATCCTCCCTCCAAAACTCCAATGGCAGCCATGGAAGACGAACCCAAACAGGAAGTCGTGTAGGAAGATCCTATGTCGCATTAAAAACTCCATGCCAGGGCTTAATGAACAAGTCAACATGATTGTAAAAATACGACCCTCCCTCGAAAACACGATTGTGATCCGAGATGAAAGAAAAATCAACCATAAAATAGCCATTCGCAACCACCAAAAGATCGAAATCACCTTCAACCTGCCAGGTCTGATGGATCCAAGATTCTAGCGCCGAGAGAGGGACGCGAATACCCAAGAACTTACAAATCATAACATGTTGGCTCCAATAAGCTATGTCCTCCTGAACTGATTCAGGAGAAATAACTAGAACAGGGTGATCTTGGCTTCGCGGCAAGCACCTGTTCACTTTCTTGAACTTAGAGCTCTCACCCACAAAGAACGAATCCATCTTTTGTGCATGCATGGCTGCCGAAAAAGGCTAAGATTGCTTTGGCCTAGCAAGCACCAGGCTTTTAGAAGCCCCTGCCATACCCCTACACCCGACACCAAAACTAATTTTTCACCGAACACTGAACCCCTACACGATGCCCACTCCATTTCCACACACTCCAAACTCCCCCCACGCCCACACACTGCTCGCCACCCTTGATCAACAAAATAGCCCGCACATGCAAAGGCAGGCAAATGACATGCAACCGTGACATCCTTGCATTTATCCGAGCTATTGGAATTAACACTTCTAATTTACATCCATAATATGTTTGGTTGGTTAAGTTGGTAGTTGTGCATTGTCTATGCAAAAAAAAAAAATGTGGTGCCCATAGGGGGGATTTTACATGATGTTTGTAGATGTTTTAAAGTCATGCATGAGGTAGTGCCACCATATACATTAGTCACGCCATTGTTTCATTTGGTAACATTTTCTAGTGTGCAAACATACTTGATAATATTTATATGTTACAATTGTAATGTGAAAATATTATTAAGACATTACAAATGTGATAACAAAATTTGAATATTATCCACTAATATCTTAGGGTGAACCCACATAAGTGGTGAACACTTTTGTGGAGGAAGGGAAAAGTCGATTTTCCCCTTTTCACAAAGTGAAGGGGTTCGACCGAACCCAAGTGTTCGCTCGAACCTTTATGTGGGTTCGGCCGAACCCAAGTGTTCGCTAGAACCTTTATGTGGGTTCGGCCAAACCCCAGGGTTTGACCGAACCATATGTTCGGCCGAACCCCATTGAATTATGTGCTTTAATAATAAAATAAAGGGGTTCGGCCGAACCCCCTTAACATAGATTAAAACAAAAAATAAACCCTCATCCCTGTCATTTTCACCGAGCAGAGAATAGTGGCCGACGAACAGGGTGCGTGCAAAGAAAAAGCGTGCAAAGCAAACACTTCACCTTCGAGCGAACCCTCCAACACATCATCTCAGGTTTTCCATAGCTCATATTTGCTGCAAAATTCGTGGTTTCAATTGCATTTGTTTGAAATTTTTTAAAGAATTTTCAACAAATTCATTATATATATTTAAATACTAGTTAAAATACATCTTTGCACCTTAAAATGAAAAAGCTACATGTGATTATAGGAGGCTTATTACAAATAAATCATGAAGGAATCTAGACTTAAGGTGATTGAGTAAGGAATAGGTAGAATGGCTATTGAATTTTTATTATAATTTCCTCTATTAAATTCTTTTCAAATATCTACTCGGTGATGTCCCCTACAAGTTCAAGATGCTTCAATTTCTAAAAATTAAAAAAATATCCTATGTGTGAAGTTGTGTTGGTCATTTTCATGAATTTTTATCAATTACCATATTGTTATTCCGATGGATTTGCATACCAATATTTCATCTCTACCATCTCCATTTTTCTTTTTCCATTGGTCTATTGGGCTTCATCCTCAAAGTATAATCTTTCAACTAATATTGATAATCCACTTTCAACCTTTGTTAAATTTATCTAAGTATGGATTCTATTGGACTTCAATTTTATTGCGGTTGTCATGCTAGTAATCCAATCCTTAGTGTTTCTTAGTGACCTAGAATATTTTCTATTTCTAGAGTGTTTGGCTTGACCCTCCATTCAAACCATTCTTGTCTCCATATTCTTTGACCCCTCTTAGCTCTATTGTATTCAAGTGTTATATTTTCTAGGATTTTAGACTTGGTTATATCCTACCATACCACTCCCTTTTAAACTTAAAAATCCCAATCCATTTTAATCCAAATGTCTATAAGTATTTTTGCACCAATTTTTTCATCTCTCAACCATCATGTCATTTCAATCATTCCCCAACAACTTCACAATCTTATTATTTGTATTTACTCCTTGTAGTATTGGGAATTTAGTCTTTCCAATCCTTAAGTACCATCCCTTTCTAACCCCTATTATCTTCATCCTCTACTAGTAAAAAAAAATCTTGTGTTTTAGAGTTCTAGAATTGATTCCATGCGTCTAAATTTTTATCCATCTTTTATTTCACAATGTCAAAATCATGATAATGCCATCTTTATATGATGCTAACATCATCAATTTTTAGAGTAACTACCTATTGAGACATACCTACTAACATCATTTTTTCATTCTCCAAAAAATAAAAATATATAAAGCTAGAGGATTCGACCTTATTTTTCCCTAGTATATTATTTCATACTCCCACAAACCCCGACACCTAGTTGAATACTTTTCCTATCTTTTAGAGTCAAATATTTGGCCTTTTATATTTTTATAGAAAAATTAAGGTCATATAGATACATTAATCTCAACATCTCGATGATTTGTCCTTTATTAAGGTCATATACGAAACATTTTGTTATAATTGTGTATTATGGACCTCCATTTTTATTTAAGTTTTTTTATGGATTCATGGAATCTTTGAGTTTGTGTTTTTTGTTCTTTATATTAATTATTTATTAGTTTGCATCTAAGATGTGCTATAAAATTATGTTACACTATGTAGTTCATGCCAGGATGAGAAAAATTTCTAAAATAATATGTGGGGAATTTAAATTGATTGTGGATTATCAATTAGGGTGCATCATTGGGGTAAAAGGGAATTTGAGAGTGTAAGCTCTAAATGATAAATCCAAGTGCATTAGACTGATTTGAATGTTAGTATTTTATTCAATTCATTAAGGTTTCATGTATTCAAGATAAATTTGATAGTTGAGGGTTGGACATTCTATTCATTTAGAAAGAAAATAAAAATATATATGTTAGTGTCATATTATAGTGAAGTAGGTTTTATTCCATCATCCATAAATTTAGTAATATAAAGCTATTAAATCCCTAGAGAGTGTTATTCAATACATAGTATTTGTATAGGATTTTATACGATACTATATAAATATTAGGTAAATTATTATTGTGATAAACACAATATATATATAGGGATGAGTAGCTTGCTTATATCTAGAGTCACATCATTTGAACTAACTACCAAATTAGAGACCTCTTATATACTAAATTAGTTGTGTTCCTATATTTAAGATCTATAGTCCAAATAAACTTCCAAACTTAGTAAGGCTCAAAGAAGAGGAGGAGGCTTTATCCAATTCATTCTATCTATTCTAATTTTTCTCCCCCTTAGTCTAAATATATAGGCTACTTCCCCATTGCCTACATTATTCCTAGACTGGGACATTATGGTAGATTTCCTTAATATCTAGATGGTTGCAAGAAAAATACCCAACACCGCATCCTCTACAAAAAATAATTCAATTAAAATTTTAAGATATCCATGTCTTCTTGAAAAACATCAAGTTATCTGTACTTTGTACATTACATTAGGCAAGTTATTCCAATTATTCTCTATTAATTCCTCATAAAGAGAAAACTTTAGATAATGAAATCTATAATGACATCATATTCTATGAGTCAAATTTTGAGCATACTTACTATTGTGGGATTGATGTACTTGCCTCTCTTGATTGATATTCTAGTGTACTCACCACTATTTTCATGATTCCCAATATATTTTGGTTTTGTAAAGAGAGAAAAATAGTGTTCAAACTAAGAACATTGTTTTAGTGGACCTCACATGATGATAGGATCTAAGGCACTTCTCATCACACAAAATCTCCATCTTGGATCCAATTCTAGACTCTCATACACTACACCCCCAAGATTAAGAAAATGACTCATACATCATTATATAGAGTAAACACATTTCAAAATATATAAAGTCGCCATTTCTATAGGAGCATATGTTGAGCATATGTGGAGCATATGTGAAATTATCCAAATTAGTAGTCTTAATGAATTTATTCTAATCATTTTTTGTTCTTACATAATCGAAATCATTGAAAGAGAGAAAAATAGAACCATAACATAGAGATAATCAATAAATTTTGCTACAACTATCAAAAAAGAAAGAAACAGAACTAGATATCTTCAATAGCTCAATAAATGAATTAATACTTAAGTTGTGAGGATCACAAGATTGCCAACTAGGGTCCTATTCTTGTGGATCTTGCTATATTACAACTTAACAATAAAATTCCTCTAGCATTTCCAAATCTCTCTATCCCTTCACCTCCTATCATGCCACTAAATCTTCTGTACAATATATTGAACTTCAAAACATCACACTATGCACTTTGTAGATTATATTAGTTACTATTCTACTAAGTATTTATTTATTCCTCATCAAGAGAAAACTTCGTACAATGAACCACATAATGACATTATTCACACAATTCCTCCACATGAAGAAGGTAGCCCACCTTTAAAAAAAATCCAAATACAAGGTATAACCTTCTCTGCATGTATTCTACTAAACCAATATGAATACACAAGCATTATTGAGTTAATCAATATAATTATTTGACTAGATATTGATTTTTTGAACCTTTATAATACCAATGTTTTCTTGTAATAACTCAAAAAATTATTGAAAACAATATTGTACATACTATGATGAATGATATTGATCATCACTAACATGTAAAAATTGTGCTCCCTAACTATCTTCTTATTTTATTTTTTACTATTAGGGGCACGCCTATATGTGATGTGAACAATAATAGTTTATCTGAATAGAATTGTAATATTAATATGATTCAACTTCTTTTTGTGGCTGCAACGTGTAATTTTATATAAAATTGACTATAGATCTATAATAGTTCCAATTAGGAAAAATCCTTGCACACCTTGACTTGTTGATCTAACCATCAAGAATAGTGGCTATGTATTGCATACTTATAAAAAATATTCTTAAAATCAGAAATAAAATTAGCAACTTGCTTCTCTTGTGACCAACTCACATCTAGAATCTTCACCTCCACTCTTCAAATTGTATTTTATAGTTATCTCATATCTCTTTTTCTCAAACATTTTTTTTCCCAGATCATTTTTCTTCCATCATGGGTACATGATATAAACTTTGATAACCCACCGCATTGTAAACGCTTCTCATTTAAACACATTTTTACAAAAAATTACAATCATTGTATCTAACACATTAAAATAAATCTAATAGGTCCTTACATAAATTTGGTATTTTAATTGTACCACACTCTTGTAAAATTTGGTTAGTATACATAGTATAATTAATATTACATGTAATAGTTCATGGTAGATAAAAACTACATGTCGTATTTACAATATGTATTAGAAATTTTAAGAGGCATTTACTTGATAAAAAGGCTTACAATCTATTCAAATTCCCTTTGTGATATTTTTAAATGAATATATTTTTCAAGAAATTTTACACAATTTTGTTTGGCTACATTCCAATTAATGTTTAATATGTGGTGTGTGGTCTTGATCACCAATTTTTTATTTTAAAACATCCTTTGTAACATTGAGTGATACTCTAGAGTTAAAGTGCCAAAATAATTCAATTTCATCATTTGTGTTATTAATTAGCTTTTTATGAACTCATGGAATCATACCATTAAAATCTCAAGTACCATTTTCAATAGGACTATCTAGTCTTGATCTTATTGCTAGTGTTTTTCACAATATTTTATGATTTATGCTTAAGTGAAGATGAGTTTGCCTCATTAATCAAACCTTTCTTAATTTATTTCTTACTATTGAGGTTTTTATTACTCTACAAGTAGCTCTTTTATCTTTCTACTTACTAGTAATCCTAATAGAATTAAGAGAATTAAAAAATATTTTAATAATAATTTTGTTTTAACTAGAAATTTTGATTGCCTAAATATTTAATTTATTTTGTAAAGGTCTTATTTTTTACAACTTTAGTAATTTTACAAAAGTATTCATTGAAAAATTTTGAAGCTCAAAATTGAATGGTTCATGGTTCATTTAAGACTTTATCTTATGTTCTCATTAATTTTAAGTAACCATTTTTGGGTTCTAGAATTATTACAATTTTATCAAGCTCATTAGAAAATTTTGAATATGGGATATCATTCTTATTCGGAAAGGTCCTCTCTCTTCTTAAGTAACTTGGAGATACAATGACTTTCATTTTTTTATGTGCACATGTTATCAATTTTATTAATATTATCAACAATTGGATCATGGAGTATAATTTTAATATCATGGGGTTCATTTCTACATTATTCAAAAATATTTCTAAATTTGAATTCTTATTTTTCTATGATGTTACTCTTTTCAATAGGTGTTTCATAACATTTTGCAACATTTTCGCTTTCATGTTCAACATTTTTATTTTCAATGTTAAGTAATAATGTTTTCCCTTTATTACTAGTTGTAGGAAATAAATCTTAGATGCAACCTTTATCAATGTTTTTTAAATTGTCTATAATGACACATTTTGTTTTAGAGTGCACACGCACACTTGTAAATTTAAATTTTATAATGGTTTTAGATTATGTTTTTTGTGCAATCTAGTAATTATGTGAATGTTTTGATTATTAAAAACTATGATAGATGTTGAACATGTTTTGTGTTAATGGTATGGAAATATTATTGATGAGTAGATGAATTATTAGAACTGTTTTAGATTTCTATTCCTTATATCTAGATATCTTATTTAAACTAAGTTCTCATTGCTCCTTTAGGTACACATACATACATTAACATGGATAATGCAAATGTTCCACCTCCGGAATCTTTGTTTGCAAATACCACTAATGAGATTAATAAATTGAAAGACTCATTAGCGCAAAATGAAAACCCAGGGATATATTCTGAACCATGCATGTCAATATTGCATAGTCTTGAAAAACTAAGAGATGAACTTGAAAGGACAAGTGCATTTTCTCCAGATAGAGTAGCTGCTATTCTTTCCCGCATGCGGGAAGAAGTACATGGTGAGGTTCCCCTTAAACAAATACAGGATAGCGTGACCAAAGAAATGATCAAAACCAATTGTTTTCCATTTTATCAAAGTGCACATAAGGTTAGGGGATACCAGGTCACTAGATGTGTTGATCGTGATATGGCCTCATTGATCTACCCACGATTTCTCACAGCACATGGTCAATACCCAAACAATGACCAAATTCCATTATATTTTGTTCAGCAGTTGTATGCTGAGGTCCATTTGGGCCTCAACGTCAACTACCTGGACATTCCATCATATGCTGGTTAGGGGCGTGGCAGGATTGCTGATAGACCCACTTATCGTCGAGCAAATAGACTGACCCCAATGTTTAGGGTATTGGTTGGTGAGAGGTCTCTTGCTCTCACCCCAACTCTAGCCCCCATAGCAGATGAGGTTGTCATTGCTTCCCAAAAGGAAGCAATTGATACTGTAGGTGACATTGCAGCTGCCACCACTAGGATATCTGCTGATCGTGTAGGTCAGTATTTGATGTCTAGACATCCCCGACCCATGCCATATTCAGCACAGTGGACCACCATGGATCCTTTCATAGCAGCAGGCATCCCTACTCCCACAGAGCTTGAGGCACTTACAAGAGATATGGCATGCAGGACTCTGCATTGTTTGACTGAGGAACTCTTGGAGGCATATGCCTTCATTGCATCAGACTATGGGATCGGTATAGAGAATGTTAGAGATCATTTGGCACGTGGAGGTTGTTCACTTCTAGGATCCCATCACTCTCAACCCAGCACTAGTGCACGTCAGGATCCACCATCTGATCATTTGATAGCTGCACAGACTATGGGTTTTACTGAGATGTTGGTTGGTGCCGGTTCGTTATCGTCGATGCCATCTCACCTACATAGTCCTCTCCACTCATCATTGCTGGAACGACATGAGATAGATGAAAGGGATGCAAATATTAATTCATCGCTTGATCGTATAGTTGATATGGTGGAGGCGGCCATTTTAGAGGACTCAGGTCATTCGATATCAGATGATGTGCATGTATGTGTGCATGTGCATGTTTCAATTCCTTTTTAATTATTTTTAAATTTTAGTTTTAATTTAACTAGATATTCATGTACTGATATATATGAATTTATATATTTATAGGTGGACATACCTAATGTCACTCCTAGCCTTGTTCCAGATCGTACACATCGACGTGACTCTATGGATGAATCTGATGCTAGTGGACATGTGAGTTTTAAATTTTTATATATACATGTGTATATGTACATGAATATGTACATGCATAGATCTAGATACATATTTAATATAAATTATATGTATTTAACACATTTTATACACCATTTTATTTGCAGGGCTCAACACATCCATCAGAGCAGGACCGTTCTCATTCAGATGGTCATTTGACTAGGAGTCGACATTCATATTAGGCCCTGCATATTAGATGTATTTTCTTATATGATGATCTTTCTAGTATTTGACATTTGATTATCTCTAACTTACATTTGCTATATATGATGATTTTTAGTATTCGACATTTCCTTATATGATGATCTTTAGTATTCCACATTCGATGATCTCTAACTTACATTTGCTTTTATAATATACATACATTTGGAACTTTGCTTATAACATGTTACATGTTTATACATTGATCAATATTGATATGTTTACATGTTTATATGATATATGTATACATTCGCTTATATTCAATATACATGTACATTTGCTTATTTGATGATCTCTTACAACTTATATTTCCTTATATGATATATACATTTGATCTCTCTAGAGTAGAATTTTAGGAAATGAATGCCACTTTATAATTAAGTTCATTCACATGTTGATCACAATAAATATTTTGCACACACATGCCTTGGATATATATGATCTTGAATGTTTTCTTTCTATGTATATAAAAATAGAACCATATACTCATATAAGCATTTAAATATGTACAATAATGATTATAAAATGCATCATTTAAGCACAATAATAGGAATTAATTCACTAAATTGTAATAAAGTATTAATAGACGATAATGAATAATAATGGATCTTAATTATGGTATATGATAAAATAATAATAGTGGTTTGACAAAATTATTTTAGTGTCTTACAAGATGATGTTCAAAATAACATTGTTTAAAAAAAAAGAACTTAAGAAGAATGGATTAAAAGAGATGAAAAAAATAATGATATGCCTCAATTAGGTGGAGGAATAAGAAAATATTAGGTGGTTGATGATGATTGGATTGAAGAGATTATTTGTGTAAAAAATACACAAGTTAGCTCTCAAAAGAAGAATTATGAGGAAAATTTCATATGAAATATAGAAGATGATGGAAGAAAAGAAGAGGAGGAATGTAGAAAATGATTTAAGAAAAGTAAAATTAGGTGAAAAATGTGATTGGTTGTTTTTGAATACTTAGTTATGTTGACATCTGGAGATCAACTTTATCTTAATATATGTGTAGATTTTATGCACCAAATTATGTAGGATTGAGGTTAAAATGTATCCAATGCATGTAATAACTTATAATAAAATAATAAACAAGAGGAATCCCTAGTATTCAATAAGACATTTTCTTTTCTTAGTGGGTCTAAGATGGGACAACCAATAGACACAAATAGAAGATAGAAGATATGCATCAAGATCTATTGTAAAGAAAGATGTAACCACATATTCTCAATGCAAAAATTGGAATATTTCAACTTAGATATGTATGTAACCAAGTAACCCTAAAATCATGAAATAAATGTTGTACACAACTATACATGAATACATCTATGGATGGTACAAAATCCTACTGCCAAAAGATCTCAAACCAATGAAGGTACAAATATAACTTTGGAAAAAAAGGTGTTAATCCTAAAGAAAAATATGACTTAATGCTTCCTTGATACAACCATAAGTTAACCAATCAAATCATTGTATTCCTCAATTTAATTTAAGCATAAATGTATATGACATATTCTTATACATATGCACTCTCTAATACTTATGGGGCAACCATATATTCAACCAACAAGTAAATATGTGCACAATGAGGAGAATTGTGCATATTTTCACTATTCACCAACCAACACGAAGCATAAACATTCTACAAGACACTTTTGGGATTTTTTGTTTGGTACAACATTCTACAAGACACAAATTTTAATATGTTAGGTTTCTTTTTCTACAACAAAAAAGAAGATTGAGACAACATTCGCTTTATATATATAGAAGACATGGACTAATGAATCAATGATTTTTATTGGATGTATAGGAGAAGAAACATCTTGAGATGTAGTCATGTAACATCTCATTGTGTGCCAATTGTCTTTTTTGTTGAGATGCTAGATTTGGGGGATCATTGAAACTAACACTAAATTTTCTTCTACTCCCACCATCACTCTTCCAATGATTTTTTTTATGACAAGGTTTGCACATTATTTACATAACAAGTACTTGAATTCCATGGAACAAATATATAATTGGAAATATCTACTCAATTTAAGGTTCTCAATGTATTTCAACCCCTAATTTGTGTCCAACCAAATTTAAAACACTTGTCATCAACATATATTATAAGTAACTAAAACAATCCAGAGTTCAAACAAGTTACTATAAGTTCTCGTCTTGAACATGTATGTACATGTACAAGTGAACTTGAAAATCATGGATATAATCTAACTCAAACATTCTGGTTCAACCCGCTCTTGAATAACATGTAAATTTTTTTGATGGTCATCACTATCTAGTCTCCATTTTTTTCGTCCACGTGCATGTGGAACTGCATGAAGATGTAGGGCGGTAGCAATTATAAGGTGACTATATTGATATACCTTGTTATCAACTTGATAGTCTACAAAATTAATCCCATGTTGAACAACTTTGACTTGTTTTAGATATATCCCTTGCACAACAACATAACTTGCATGATAAACATGAACCTGAGGTAATACATGTGCATGTGTACAACATTTGCGTGCTCAAGGTTTGTACAATATATATTTAATGTTTTTAAGGTAATGTACACATGTAAACAATGTATATATATAATTTGAAATTCAAACTCACCTGTGGGAAATAACATTCCATCATTTGTTTCAGGCCGTGTTAGCTTATTCCTCTCTTTTGTGCAATGCAGTAAATAATAGCTAACACCTTCTATGTTTCTAGGCTTTGCTATAACTGCAAAAACATCTCCTGTACACCAAATTTACACAATAAAATTCTAAAAAAATAGAATTGTCTCTACACAAGTTAAAGATCATTAAATTTATATAATATTTAAATTATTGAAAACTTACACATGTACCTTTTCTAACCAATCTTGAAATATGGTCATAATCAATTGAAATCAAAGGAATGTCTTGAAATCTTCCATCCTCATTTTCATCGTATGTGTCTGAAACAAATAGTGGCACCATATCCCATTTAATAACATATTCAAGTTCTTCATTGTTGCATGCATGAGAGTTTCCCGCAATGCACTCAGTGCAGAAACAAGAGTAATCTCTCGTGTATAATGTCCATCCAGGGTGACTATCTAAACTCATAACACAATGCAAAGATCTTGTTTTTTCTACCCTCTTGCATCCATGCATCGATCTTCTATCCACACCTAGATAAATGTAATTGCAAAAAACTCATATGAACTTGAACATGTGCACGTATATATATATATATATATATATATATATATATATATACATGTGTAAATTTTAAATTTAAATAAATTTATTTTTTTAAAATGTAATTTATACATACCTGATATCTCTCAAAACACTCTATGTGGAATGTTTCGGTTTGTTCTTGAAGATGTGCCGACCTCATTTGATGCAAAGTGTTTCTTGCACCATTCAACAACATCATGTGCATCATCTATATGATCTTATGAATAACTCATTTGATGCTTTCTTAAAGCACGTTTGATGCAAGCTCCTGCACCATCATGTTCACCCTTTCCATGCCCACTCTCAAAGAAACTCCAAACATGTGGTATGTTGTAAATTTTATGATATCTAGAAAGTGCATAAAATGGCTGTGATGATCTGAATTGTGCTGCACATCCATCTGACCATACAAAATGTTTTTCAAATTTTACACCCCTGCTTCTCAAATTCTCAATTTTTTTTTTTGTAAAACAATGTTGTACAAAAAGTGTGTCATGCTCTTTATCATCCCTAATATAAAAGTGATATTCTTTCTTGATGGCTCGTTGTTCATCTGTAATCTCAACACCATCTAATTCCAATTGTGCATGTTGATAACACACATGAACCATAATAGTGACCTGTTTTGAAAAGTAATATTCTGATTGAATCTCTTTTTGATGTACAAAAGAGTAATTTTCTGCAAAGTCAACTACTGATAGAACTATTCCAAGTGGGAAAGTATCTCTTAATGTTTGAAATTGATGTGCTTGCCACTTAGCATAAAAGGAATGCTGTATGTATGGTTGTATCAATTTTTCAAAATCTTCCATAAATTTCCCAATAGGTATCTCCTCTTCTACATAGTTTAACCTTGTGGATTCTTTCCCAAAATTTGTTTGAAACTTTACATACTTGTAACTTTTGCAATTTACTGTCTTTGTTAGGTTAACATTTTCATTTGTTGAAGGAAAGTTAGCCAAATTTCCACATGTTTCACATAGTCCTTTTATGCATTTTATTTGAAGTCCATTTTCATGATCGCATAATAGATCCTTTATGAACAAACTTACCTGTTTAGGAGGTGCCTTTTGAAAACCATATCTTTCTTCTCTCATCTTTCGAAACACCTGATAGTAGAGATCAAATTCAATGTGATAACGACAACAACAAGTTTCAAAAAACTTGTTTATCTTCACATAGTATGGCTTTAACCTTTCAAACATTGTTTGCCCAATCTTTATATGAGGATACATATTACAAAAGTTCATATACATCTCAAGTTGTGCTATGTCTAGCCAATGTTTAATACGTTCTTCATAAATACCAGGTCCAATCCTGCGCCTCATAACATCTCTAGTATTTGATGACGGACAGGTCTGATCATTCCAAAAACTTGAGATCAAGTTCCTAACAACATCTTCAATCCTGTCAGAACGAGGAGCTCTACACATAATTGTCCAATTGCCTTCAGAACTATCATCTAAAACCTTTCTCTTTTTCTCATATTTTATTAGTGTGGTTCTACTATAACCAAATTCAGTGGAAAGTGCTAACATTTTTCTTTTTTTGGATATTTCTTTATTTAAAACAGATGTCAAAATCACCTTTCTTGCAATGGTTCTATCCACTGATCGAGATCCTTTCCCAATGGAATCTAAACCTTTTCTTACATTTTCAACAATATCTTTTTGCAGTCTCATGTGTTTCCTCTTATTCGATGCAGAATGTACACCCAACAATTGTAATGACTCTTTCAGCTCATCACGAAGAAGTAAACGTGATAACAATTGGGTTTTTTCAAGTGTTTCAAGATGATTGAAATGATCATGGATTATTCTATTAACAGATTTAGTCATTGACCTCTTACTTGCATTTTTAGGTTGGTCGGCATAACATTTCAGTTTCTCCATATCCATTTCAAGTAAATGATCTAAATTTCTATAAGAAATTTATTTCCCCACTGTTTCAACTACTTTTATATGCTCATCCATTGGTGTAGAAGGAAGTGATCCCGACCCCTCTCCAACATGCATTGTTTGAACTCAGGTCTCCTCCCTATCTTCAAGGTCCATGTGTTCTTCAACTAATTCATTTGGTCCAATATCTAGATTGGGCTCGACTTCTGCTTGAGAACTTCCTGCTTGTTGAGCCATTTGTACATGTCACAAAATATTGTGCAAAGAAAGTGAGAGATGGTGATATATAAGTGGAGTTGAACATATGAAATCAAATGAAATCAAAGATTCTTGAACTTAAGAATTCCATGGAAAAAATGCATTTGAAAAGGATATGATTCTAAGATGGGATATATGAAAATGGTATGATATATGATGTGATAAGCTAAGAATGCAAGAGGTCAAATGCAACTCTAGGTCCAAATTTGGTTACGATGCAAGGCTTGACTTGTGTTATGATGGATAAAAACAAGGGAACAATGATCAAGAGAGGGTATGCAGGAGATGATGGACTCCAAAAGGATTTCCCTAGACACACAAGGATAATGGTATTTTCCCTAACTTGAAAGTCCATGATAAACCTTAAGTGATGTGGGCGATAGATAAAAAATGGATTGGTTTTGAGACCTATGAAGAGTAGTGGAACTTGTGCAAGAGCTAAGGGTTCTATTTGATCAATGATGACTATGCAAATGACTAAATTCATGGAATGTATGCAACTTGGAAAGTTTAGGCACGATATGATCTTGATATATATGCAAGGGGTTGTACATGCAAGACCTAGGTGAAATGATATATATGTATACACGGACTATGTGATATGATCTATGTATGCAAGAGTAGGAATATGTAAGGACTAGGATGCAATGAAAAGGATATGATTCTAAGATCTAGGATATATGAAAATGGTATGATATATGATGTGATAAGCTAAGAATGCAAGAGGTCAAATGCAACTCTAGGTCCAAATTTGGTTACGATGCAAGGCTTGACTTGTGTTATGATGGATAAACACAAGGGAACAATGATCAAGAGAGGGTATGCAGGAGATGATGGACTCCAAAAGGATTTCCCTAGACACGCAAGGATAATGGTATTTTCCCTAACTTGAAAGTCCATGATAAACCTTAAGTGATGTGGGCGATAGATAAAAAATGGATTGGTTTTGAGACCTATGAAGAGTAGTGGAACTCGTGCAAGAGCTAAGGGTTCTATTTGATCAATGATGACTATGCAAATGACTAAATTCATGGAATGTATGCAACTTGGAAAGTTTAGGCACGATATGATCTTGATATATATGCAAGGGGTTGTACATGCAAGACCTAGTTGAAATGATATATATGTATACACGGACTATGTGATATGATCTATGTATGCAAGAGTAGGAATATGTAAGGACTAGGATGCAATGAAAAGGATATGATTCTAAGATCTAGGATATATGAAAATGGTATGATATATGATGTGATAAGCTAAGAATGCAAGAGGTCAAATGCAACTCTAGGTCCAAATTTGGTTACGATGCAAGGTTTGACTTGTGTTATGATGGATAAACACAAGGGAACAATGATCAAGAGAGGGTATGCAGGAGATGATGGACTCCAAAAGGATTTCCCTAGACACACAAGGATAATGGTATTTTCCCTAACTTGAAAGTCCATGATAAACCTTAAGTGATGTGGGTGATAGATAAAAAATGGATTCGTTTTGAGACCTATGAAGAGTAGTGGAACTTGTGCAAGAGCTAAGGGTTCTATTTGATCAATGATGACTATGCAATTGACTAAATTCATGGAATCTATGCAACTTGGAAAGTTTAGGCACGATATGATCTTGATATATATGCAAGGGGTTGTACATGCAAGACCTAGGTGAAATGATATATATGTATACACGGACTATGTGATATGATCTATGTATGCAAGAGTAGGAATATGTAAGTACTAGGATGCAATGAAAAGGATATGATTCTAAGATCCAGGATATATGAAAATGGTATGATATATGATGTGATAAGCTAAGAATGCAAGAGGTCAAATGCAACTCTAGGTCCAAATTTGGTTATGATGCAAGGCTTGACTGTATTGATTCAAATTTGGAGGTTGATGTTCATTTGTTCATGTTGTCTGAAAATAGTTGGCAAACACGTGGTGTTGTAAAGAATAAAAATCAACCACATAGAAGACATTTACAAAAAAAAAAACCTAAGGCTGCAAGGACAGTATTCTTATGGATCCCACAAACCGCATATCCTTAGTGAATGAATTTCAGAAGCTTAGCCCCATGAGCTCCCCCTTACATTGCACTCACTTCTCAAGGCAACCATGCTTCCAATCTCCATGAAACTCCCATGGCAGATTGATCATTTCTACTAAGAACTGCGCAGGTGCGGGTGCATTGGCAACGACCATTGTTGCACCAAAGAATAGAAGGTTTGTGGTTTTCTAAAACAAAGGATTTATTTCGGGCACTTGTTCAGAAGGTCACGCGAGAGGCATTATCATCCCAGTCTGCAGAGGTTAGGCTCTGCAGGTTTCGACGCAACACAAGGGTATTGGGGAGTCAATTGCTTGTCCGCAGGAAGTTCTGTAATGCTAAGCTTTCCTTAACATTCGAATTTATATACCGGTTGGACGTCGCTTGGCTTTAGCGTGTTCTCAGTTTGAGTCACTTTGGGGTGAGTACTTTTTCCCACCAAAGCAGGCCCAAGATCTAAGGCTTAACAAAAGCGAACCAAAATATTCATAGTTCAATTGATCTTTGTTTAAAAACAAAGAAAGAGCACATGAATATTTCAGATCACACTCACATGGTGTTCTTTTTAAACCAAAATCAAAATGTGAACAAACAAAGAATGCACAAGGTTCATTTTATCCATTTGTAGTGTTTGTCAAGCAAAGGGGTTAATTTTAACCGTTTGTAGTGTTTTCTATCTAAGAGTTAATTTTAAACCCAATGAAAAATAAAGTGTGTTGTTCTTTTTAACCCATATGCATTTGCATGTCTGTTCTTTTTTAACCAATGCGTGTAAAATGCAAGTTGTAAAGAAAAAAAATAATTAAAATAACATTTAGCTAATTCCAGTTGGACACATGCTAAAACAAACAGATTAGTAGCAAAAACAAAAAAAATCTCTAATCTAGAAATAAAGAAAACTGAAAAAAAAGATAGAAAACCGGGACAAAAATCTTAGATAGTGTGGTAAGTCCATGAGCCTCTTTGTACCTAAGTAGATAGTCAAGATCTAGTAAATTTAAATATTTTATTTTTCTTCTAGATAAGGTATCCCATTACGAGAGATCGTTAGGATTTGTGTCTCAACCTTCAATCCCTATCTATTAATACTGAACAAAATCTAATTTTCAAATTATAAAACAACAAATATATATAAATTTCAACACTCATAATTTAATTTTTGGCTTGGAACATGTTAGAATAGACATTAATTCTAAGAACATGATAATTACAAAAAAATGCATCTCTTTCACATCTTAATATTTTTAAATGGGCACAATCATATAGAACTCATTTTTATGGATGAAAAATATATTAATAAATTTGGGAGTAGATGTTAAAATTATTCTTAAAATAAATTGGGAGGAGCTTGGGAAACCAAATTTACATGATACTCCCTATGATCTAGTACTAGATGAGGGAGAAGATCCAAAATTTTCATTAGCACATGGTATCTAATATAAAGGTCAACCTATTGGGTTTAAAGGAAAAATAAATTTTGCGGTGTTTGAGATTCAAAATGACTCTTTGGTGCTTTTAAAATTTTGTTTAATCTCAAATTGGTTCATGTAGAATGTAATGAAATCTTTGACTCCCAAAAAGAAGAATTAACATTTTATACATCATGGAGGGCTAGATAGTGCATATATCTTTGAATATGAATATAGATTAAGATTATGATAAGAATCTATAGCAAAAGAAAGAGATGTAGAAGAAGATGACATATTTAGATGGCTATATTCATTGAGGAAGCTACCTAAGAAAACATCATAATCACAAATTTTCATATTTCTTCTTGTAGATTCATATCTCTCTTGGAAATGCTTGTTGATCCATCTTCTCAAATTTTATTTTTTCATATATCTAAGGGATGCACTTATTGCTAGAGATTAAATATATATTTTTTTATGTTGCACTCATCTTAGTTCTAGATGCACATAGGATAAGAGCACAACCATATTAATCTAATGTATTTTTATTTGATTATTTGTGGAGGTAAAAATACCAAATTAGGGATTTGACAATATTGGTAAGATAACCAAAATTCACCCCTTTCCCTTTGTGGAACTAGCTACATGTATTCTTTTCCTATCTATCATAATTATATTATCTTAGAGTTCAGTTTAAATAACATTATGACCATTTTATATCATTTAATTTATTTTATAAAATTTATGTGTTATTCTACTATTTAGTTTCTTGTTATTGGTTGTGTATTTTATTCTTATTTTATAGACTTTCAATTTTTTGCATAAACTGGTATTTTTTATGTACTTGACAAAAATCTATGTAGTCATATAGAGGTCTTAATGTAGTCATGCTACCATCTAGGAAACATGATTTAATTTTTATTATCTTCTATTGATTCATATTCTAGATTCCTATCACATGATTCAAGATATCTATTTCTCAACTTTCATTCTAGGTTTTTCTTTGTTTATAATTAAATCCCATTTTTAATATTTTGTTTAATAAAAATATAGTATTTTTTTTATAGGAAAAATAAGTTTGCATAGTTTATATAGGTGAAACCAATTTAGATAAGACCATTTACACTTGTTGATTTATCTATTTTGGATAGTATTTTTGTGTTATTAATCTTATCTAGGAATAAAGTTAGTTACAACTTTCAACTTTTTATTTAGGTAATCAAATTCAATACATTTTTATTTTTACTATCAATATGTTTATTTCTTTATGAATTATTTCATTGTTATGAAGAATATTCTAATTCTAATGTTAGATTATGTGTTAGAAAATTTAGAAAATATTATTTTAGATACATATTTCTACATTATATGTTCCTCGCATATAAACTTATTTAGTTAATGTATGTTTTATGTGTATATTCATCATACTTGTTAAATCTATCATAATCCAAAAATAGTTATTGTTAACTAATATGATTCTATTTATTATAATATTTATAATTTTTACCAATTTTTGAGTGTTTGTGGGGTGTTTGAGCTATCCCTGCCTTCTCAACTAATTATCACTATTTAGGTTTTTTAGATGAGTTTAGAATTTTTTTTTTGTTGAATTATCTTGTGTCATCTTCTTTTATCCAATTTGGTTATACATAATGATTTCCCTACTATTGATTTTCATGTATTGATACAGAGGGAGATACCAAGATAGAGGAGGAAATATTGGTGAAAGATGGTGTTTCTACCATATCTATATAATTGATGATGCACAATTGGATGAAATAAATATAATAATTTAAAGAAGGACATAAACATAGATAGATGCAAAATTGGGTGACAGAAAAAAATACAAATAAAGAAAATATATTGTAGATCAAAACTAGTAAAATATTTAGTATAAGGATTCATAAAATCTAGTGATAACTTGCAGATTTTAGTTTTATAGAACTCATTGATGATGTGCATTTGAGTTTTCATTTCCAAAAAAATGAAATGAGGAACCTTCAATTTTCTTATATATCAATTATTTGATGCATTTTTCCTTGTTGCTAGATAAAACATATGATAAACTCGCTAAATTGTAAATAAATAAATTTACCCATATTTGACGAGAAAAAAAAGAAATAAACACGTACCTTGTTTCCTTCTATGATAATTTGTCAAATTTTGTTTGCGTCTATTTTCTTCTTTATCTTTTAAAATTTTTCGTTGAGCGTTGTTTTTTCTTTTTGATTTTTGTCCCATTTTCTTCTTCAAAATACAAATGATTGATTTAAACCAACAATAATTTTTTCTCCAAAATGCAAAAAATCTGTCACAAAAACTTGAAAAAACTTATAACAGTAAAAAAAAATGCAACAATAACAAACATTATCAAAATATTGACAACAATAACAAACATTATCAAAATATTCATCATTTTTTAACCTGTAAAATGTCTTTTTCGGTTGACAGGCTTAGAAGCACGAGGGTCGCCACCATTTACACAGGAGCTCGGAAAAACGCAAACAAACATGGAAAAGATGTTTGACTTTCGGATGTATAGTGAGGGGGTTCGGCCGAACCAATTTTGTGTGGTTCGAACGAACCCCATTAAAATAATTTCCTTGGTTATTTTAAAGAGGTTCGGTCGAACATAGGTTCGGCCAAACACCCTTATTCCCCAATCTCCCAAAAAAATCATTTTTTTTTGTAAAAAATTGTGTTTCGAAGCTCAATTTGAAAATGAAAAATACAGAAGACTTCAGAAACCCAACTAGAAAATGGTAGTCCTCAAAATGAGCTATCCAACGAATTAAATTTTAATATGTATTTTATTTTTTAGTTTTATTAAACATAGGTTTTTCACCGAAAATGAAGCTCTCTGGTCTGCACATGTGGAAAAATAGCAGATTATCAAAATAATTTTTTTAAAAATACACTGAGGCTGGGTATTGCTGTCCTTGATCCATTAAAAAAAGAAAAAAATGAATTTCGATACATACATAAAAAGTTATGTTGTATACAGTCCGCCTATGTCTGAATTGCAATTGGTTTGACTTCGAAACTTGATTAAGGAAAAAATATTCAATAACAATCTATGAAACCAAATGCAAGTGCTAGATATCGTAGTTACAAATCTAAATTTAAAAAAATTAAAATTTTATCCTTTAAACAAAAAAAGTTATGTTGTATACGGTGAGCGTTACTTTTTAAAAATGCTGTTTTATGAAAAATACTAGTTTTCGTGGGAGATGGAAAAAAAAGTGTAATCTGATTCCAAAAATTTTGAAAAAAATAGTTTTAGAATCTACAGACAAAATGTGATGAGACTCTAGTTTTCATCATCTTCAAATTCCTCACGGTTTAGTTGCTATAGGTGCCCAAATATGAAGATTTAGTTAAAAATAATAATTGTAGTGTCCAGTTTGACCAAAAATTGTAAACCATTATTGTGGGATCACCCCTTAATGTGAAAATTAAGACATTACATATATAATAATAAAACTCTAATATTAATTGTACAATATAATAGAATATCAATTACTAACTACATCCAACTAATAAAAAAATCTTCTTTCCTATTTCTATTATCATTTTATTAATCTCAACTCTATTATTTTGATCCAACTAGTTGTTATCAATATCAATTTAAATCTAAATAATAATCATAGGTTGTATATATTTTTTAATATTATTAATAAATACTTAATGCTACATCTACACTAATATGCGTTAGAATGAAGTTATTACTCACATCCAGCTTCAATTATATAAAAATATAAATTAAGCAGCCAAAGCTTGTCTTGTAAGACTTCTTGTTACATTAGGAGAGGGAAATGTCCACAAGGTTTGACAAATCCAAGAAAATGTGCAGCTTGTGATTGCATGAAAGGTATCAATTAACAACGTATTGGACAAACACAGAAATAAAATCAATGCTGCCAACTATAATAGTCCAAAACTATGAAAAACAATATGGTTCCCCAAAAAATTTAAATTAAGTCTTTTTCTTCCCAGCTTTTTTATTTTGTTTTTAAGTTCTTAAATGCAAGTTTTTCTCTGTTTTTGAAAAATGTCAATGTACATTTTTGGAATATTTAAATTATGATAGTAAAAAATGATATAGAAATAATTGAAATATTAAGTTGTTTCCTTTGTATTATATTATGATTTTTATAAAAAAAAATTAAAATAATTTTTCAAATTAATTGTATTAATAATAAACATCAAAAATCATTAAGTTGATTTTGATTATAATGTAAAATTGAATATTTTCAAGAAAGAATATAAATACATATTTTTAAAAAGGCTTTCTTTTAAAAAACCATCTTTGGACCAAGTAAAACTCCATCAAGATGTCTTGTAACTCTCGAAAGAGTGTATGTTGAACACCCGAGTTCATGGATTACCACCTCCCCAAACTCCTAAATTATTTGACAACAATCTATGTTGAGCCACAATACTCCATCAATTTGTCTTATGTCCCTTGAAAGGGTATAATTCATAAGATTCACTTACTCCAAAACTATCTTTAAGAAAAAATCCATATTGAGTTTACACTAGATCCCTTCTTGTTTTCAAAAAACCAAACTTCACATTCAATACTATCAACATAAAAGAATAAAACAAAAATATATGTTTCTCATAAAAAATACCATCTTTAAGTGAGATGCTCACTCAAGATGATGAAAATCCTCCAATCCTCCTATCTTCGGTGCCTCCAACTTCCAATAGTGAAGACTTATTAAAATAAATATTCATCCCTAGTATTTTTTAAAACAAAAAGTTTCAACACAAACATTGGTGGATCCTCATCCTCAACATAGGCTATATTAGTTTCATTTGATTTGTCTTCAAGTTATCCCTTGAGGGCATTACTGATTTGAGCTCTATAAGTCCAAATTGTGTGACTCTTTTTCTTACATTAATAACATTCAATTTCCCCTTTGTTTTGATCTTTTATTATTGCTTCATGAATACAATACATTCACATGTTGAGAATCTACTTGTGTATCTTATGCATTTGTTATATTTTTCTTCCATTAAAAGTGTTGAAATCATATCTTCTAGAGTTTGATAAGATTTTTGACTTAGAGCAAAAATAACATTATTGTATTTAGAAGGCAAATTATTTAACAAAATAGCTTTAACATCATCATTGTCTATTAGAGCCTTGAATTTTGCTAGTTGTTTAATGAGAGACTTCAAATTGTTTATGTGGTTTGACAGAGCAATTCTATCTTATATCTTGAATCTAAATAGCTGAAGTTTTAAAGAGAAATTTGCATTAACTTCTTTGGTCCAAACATTTTATTCAAATTATTTCAAATTTTTTGCTAATGATTGTCAAAGTTAGAAAGAACAAGATCAACAATAATTATGGTTTTATCATCTCTATTATGTCAACCCAATAACTTGTTTGCATCTCTATGTGGTTTTTCATTCTCATTCACTATTCTCCATAAATTTTTATTTATTAGTTGCATTTGAATTTTCATTGTTGAAGCTAGAAATTTTTCTAAAAGAATACTTATAAAAGAAACAATATGATGAAATGAATCATATAACTTCATTATGTTATATATCCATGGTTTATACACCCTACTAGATTCCAGTAAATATAAATAATTATAATAAAACAAATAATAAAAAGATTTCGTACACAACACTTTCAACTATTTGATAGAAGATAATTAATATTGTAGGTAGCACACCTTAACCACTAAAGTTACTATGCAAGGCATTTGGTTGGGCATTTTTTTTCTTTTTTCTTTTGTTGGTAAAACTCTAAATATATCTTTGCATTTGAAAACTCAATGTAGATCAGTAATGTGGATGTCAACTCCCTTTGCTAAAGACAAATGTTGTCATTTATGCATTGGATGGTGGTGACGGCTTGACATAATAATGTCAATCTCATTGAACACTTCTCCTCTTGATGTCTTGTTGATTGTAAAAAATATCGTGAGCTTCTACACTTCAATAGATCTTTATGCACTTGCTTAAGCCATTAGTTCTAATACCATAATGAAAATCAGAACATAAAAATTTCTTAAAAATCTAAACCATAATAATTAAAAATAAACTCAAAAAATAATAATTAAAATATTATTTTTTATATTAAATTGTCTCTTTTATATTACAATAGATTTTTATAGAATTTTTCCAAAAAACAATTTTCCAAACTACCTCAACCTATAAATCAGTCACTACATTAATAGTAATAGTAATAATAAATACTGGAAGGCTTCCAAGAAAATCGGTGGTTAGAAAATGATGGAAAATGCAGTTATTCTTAAATCCCATTGAGATGCTCGCCGCTAGAAGTCTACTAAGCAGCAGGAAAAAGTAAATGACTGAGGGTTTACGTTTTTGTTGTTCTTTAACAGACTGTTCAATATTTTCATGTTGAAGATAGATTTAAGACTATATGATATGAATGTTCAGATTCATATAAACTGTATATTATATGATAGCAGATGTATTAATCTTGATTTACAAATATTTTTGGCCTTCACCTCTTATTTTAAAAAAACAAAAAAATATTAATAATAAATACAAATGAGAGAATCATGACAAATGAAAGGATCCAAGCATTATAGCCAGTTTGCTTTTGTGGGGCACTACATGATGTGCTCTCAAAATTGCCATTTGGACAGACCTTCGTACAACTACTTAGAGACAACGCATTAATAGGGGAATCTATATTCTTAATACAAAAGTTTGAAATTACAGATCTTCTTTCTCCAGAGGCTAAGTAGTCTCTGGAAAATATTCCTTACAGTCCTCTTGGATACTTAAGTTTTAATATATTTTTAATTTATACGTGCAAGGATCAACTGACCCAGTACATCTACAATGTATAAATGTAAGATAAAGGAACCTTTATCTACTAACAAGTTTTGCATTCCAAAAGCAGACTTTGGGGTGTGTTAGCTTTGTGTTGGAGGAATTGTTTTTTCCATGATTTAGTATACTTATGCGCTTTGAATTCTCCGTGCCTTCTAATTATTTATACAAAGTGTTGCAATACTAAAAGCAGACCTCATGATCTGCTAATCTCATGTTAGCATCCTTTTTCTTGATTATGTTTGATGTGTTAGTATACTTTATGTACTTTTTATAGTCCTTTCCCTGTAATTATTTCCAGTATAAAGCAGTTGTTCTAGAAGCTAGCATCATAGCTAACAACATGATTTAACAGTGCTTGTGTGCATTGTGGGTGCCCTTGTTCTTTGATTATTTCCAAGACCCAAATGCTGTTTTAGCAGATTGTTGTAGTTTATCCATTTTTTAGGATTAATATCCCCTTTCCTGAGTTATATAGTTGTCCAATCACCGCAGTACAATTGTGGAAGGATGGAGAACAAATTGACACAAGAAAAAATGATGGAAGAAGGCATGGCTCTTAAAGAAGGTGATAAGAAAGATGACAAGCAACTGATTACACAGAAAGAAGAAGCAGTACAAGATGGCGGGCAGCCTGTGCAGAAGAAGACCAAGCGAGTGGCTACTTTGGATGTGTTTAGAGGCCTTACTATTGCGGTATTTGTACTAAATTTATCTGCTGTAATCCAAGTTAAAGATTGAAGACACTGCTTCGGATAGGTATAATTGTGAATTTATAACATCATGATGTATATGGTGCAGATAATGATTCTAGTGGACGATGCAGGAGGTGCATACGAGCGTATAGACCATGCTCCTTGGAATGGCTGTAATTTGGCAGATTTTGTCATGCCCTTTTTCCTCTTCATTGTAGGAGTTGCTATAGCACTTGCTCTCAAGGTATATCAATATCTTTGCTTTGTTCCATCTGTTTTTGTTCGGAGACTGGAGTTTCTGGCTTCAGACAAATTTACCATTAGCAATTCATCATCAATAAATTTACCTTCACCAATTCATCGTCAATAATTCATCACCATGATAAATTCATCTCGTGGAAAATTCACTGTCATGAATTGTTGGTGAATTGTTGCTGGTGAATTTTCCACAAGATGAATTTGTCATGATGATGAATTGTCGACGTTGAACGTGAATTTATTGACGATGAATTTTCCTAGAGCCGTGTTTCTTTGATGTACCCAGTCTGTTTGTATCATTTGTTCATATGAATTAGACTTCTTGAATTTTTCTTCTGAATTCAACTGCCTAGAAGAGTGTATCTGAAGTTGTGTAGATTTACTTAAATTCTATTTTAAAAATTAGAAGCTTGTTGCTCTAAATTCTGTGACATGTCTCTTGTCTAGGCTTTAGCTATATATGGGAATGTTAAAATCGGTGAAATGGATAGGTACAGTGATGTTCCCAGAAATGTGTGAATGGATCGGATGCATTTCATTAAGATTGTCTTCATAAGAAAACCTCTTACTTAAAAGTAATGACATCTTTTATATGCATGAATGAGATGCTTCATACATAACAGTTTGGCTTACCTATATTTGCAGAAAATACCCAACGTAGGAGCTGCAGTAAAGAAGGTTATTGTGAGAACTTTGAAACTTTTCTTTTGGGGACTAATATTGCAAGGTATGTACAATCAGTTATGTACGGTCCAAAGTTTTTTCTTGAAGTATATAACTATATTTGTTAACTTTTGATCTTGCAGGAGGATATTCTCATGCTCCTGATGATCTTTCATATGGAGTGGATATGAAGCAAATTCGTTGGTGTGGTATTCTTCAGGTAAAAATTGTGTTTTTCTTTCATTCAGAACATATATACCACTTCTAACACAATTTATGCACTATTCACAGATCTATTGAAGAATTTATACTGGTATATAGAGTTCATATATGTATATATTTCTATACTGAATAGCATAAACATGATTATACTATAAGCAGCGCATAGCATTGGCTTATTTGGTGGTGGCTCTCATAGAGATAGCAACTACAAAATCAAGACCTGTAGATCTACCACCTGGACGTTTTTCTATATTCAAATACTACAGTTGGCAATGGTAAATATAAATTAAATTATCACTGCAGACGTTTTCAGCAAACCCCTTAATTTATATTCACAGAAGTCATTTTGTTTGGTTCAGGGATTTTGTTTGGTTTAGGGCAGAAATGCTTTGCTCCTATTGACTATTGGTTTATTGGCTTGTCAGGTTTGGTGGTCTATGCGTTTTCATAGTCTATTTTGCCACTTTATATGGACTTTATGTTCCTGATTGGCACTTTGTGTTACACGATGAAAATTCTTCTCAAGATGGAAAGTTGTTTACAGTAAGCAAATTTAATCATTTATCTCAAGGGATTCTGTTCGCATGTATGTTGCAAGTTTGGAAAAATTGTGGCCTGAGATTTGTTTGTTTATCTGGTGTGAGTTGTATGTATGTGAGAGTTTGGTTCCTTCAATTTTAGCTGTATGTACAGATGATTGACAAACATAAGTTTGGAATTGTTGATGGTAGGTGAAATGTGGTACCAGAGGCCATTTGGGTCCTGCTTGCAATGCTGTGGGTTATGTTGATAGGCAAGTTTGGGGCATAAATCATTTGTATAGCCAACCAGTCTGGATAAGAACTAAGGTAAATTATACATTGCACGGATCAGAAAGGTTGGAATGCTTACTGTTGATTATTCTTTAGAAATGCTATGATCTAAACTACACAAACATTTTGAATTGTAAGTACAGGCTTGTACAGCTAGCTTCCCAGAATCAGGACCCCTTCGTGAGGATGCCCCAGCCTGGTGCCTTGGACCCTTCGAACCAGAAGGACTCTTGAGGTTTTTCACAAAAGCAATCTAGAATTACCTTTTTAAATCGAAGTAAAGGCAATGGCTTTTAATTAGTACTTATTTTCATACTTGTATTGCAATTAAATGAGTTTAAACACTGAAATGAAGAATGGGAAATGGGACCTTATAGATCTATTGTTCCTGACCCAAGCAAAGAAAGCTAGCATTTTTATAATGGAAGCAATAGAGCTAAGCCTGAATTTCGGTGCATAAATCATTGGAGAAAGCTCAACTCATCCAAGAACATATGAAAATCTGTCTTTACAAAGTCCTTATTAGATTAAATAACAAATCTTTCTTATCCAACACTTCTCTGCCTTTCGAAGAAAATAGCAAATGAGCTCAGCACAATGTGTACACCACTAAATATGACTGGCCATCATTAATACAAGAACAGAAGATATATGGAAAACAGTATATTATTCTGAAAACTGCCTTGCAATTGCACAACCCTAAACTAAAAAGGTATGCCTAAGGTCATTCTGCTTGCAACACTCAATATTACAATGAGTCAAATCCTGGCTAGGAAAGCCTTTATATAAAATCAATAATCCGAAAAGTCCGAGCTTTAGATGCACATGGATTATACCATTTGGTTTGGGTCCATCTAAATATGAACTTTAATAGTACCTGATTGGGAATAATTTTCTTCTGATTCTCTATGTTCTAGAGAAAATAAGAGATTTCTTGAAAATGAGCTTCCTCTGTTTTCCCTTTCTCAATGTGCACAACTTTGAATGGGGGTGAATCTTGCATTCTTAATGTCAGAACAAATATTAGAAAGAACAAATGATAAAGTCTAAAAGGAGAAAGTATAATCTCTTATGACAAATAAATGGCTTCAAAGCAAACTTTTAGAAGCCTGGGAATATGATGAAAACGGATTAAAGTTACTAAAAGTGATATTCAGTTATACATTGGATGCCTATTGTTTATCTGAATCTCACAGAATGTTCAAATGTGTCTGTCTACTAATGAGCAATTTACTAGTAATATTGATACTATTCTTTTATGCTTTTGATGCTTGCAGTTCTATATCAGCCATTCTGAGTGCAGTCATTGGCATCCATTATGGACATGTGCTGATTCATTTCAAGGTTATATGAAAACTAATTTTCCTGCTAATACAACGTTAAGAAGCAAGAAATTCCACTGTTCTGACATGCTATGTAAAATTAATACACAGGAGCATGCTGCGAGGCTGAAGCATTGGCTTTCAATGGGATTTGGACTGACAATTATTGGGATTATCCTTCATTTTACAGATGGTGAGTGAATAGTCCTATATCTCAAAAATTCTTACATGCTTCTGTATATAGTGCCACTGTTCTAGACGCTGATCTGACTTCTCTATGAACATCCCTGAATTTTAGTTCTCGGGACCTGCATGTGAGAATAAGGACAAATAGGACTATTCATCTATATAAGGTTTTGGCTTACTTTTGAATCTTGCACGCACAATTTAAAGGATGCATATTGACCGTTTTCTGTCTGTGCAGCTATTCCATTTAATAAACAATTATACAGTTTCAGCTATGTTTGCTTCACAGCAGGGGTAGGAGGAATTGTCTTCTCAGTTTTCTATATTCTGGTATGTGACTTGGGCACCTAAAAAGTATCAGACCTGAAAATAACATTTTCATTTCTTCTATGTTCAGAAATGAGATGAGCTTTGCATTTATAAGCTTAATATATGGCTTCTCGCCTGAATTCCCCTGAAGCCTAAATTAATTAATCGATTCAAAATGAGCACTTCAAGGATTTTCAAGATATCCAAAGGGAAAACTCTAAATTAGAGTCTTCGAAAATTAGATTTCAACGGATCAAAGCTCAGATCTCCATTGGAGAAACAATGTAAATATGAGATTAGCATCGAGTGAATTGTGTTTTTTCTTAGGGTTGTATAAATCTCGGGATAAGCTGCATGTTTTTTTATTTATTAACTGTTGACATCCTATGCGGACACTTTTTTAGGGCAATTTGATCAAAAAGTGTGGCACAAAATGTTGGTAACTATAAAGCGCACTCAGTTTAATAAAAGGATTTATTTCAACAGTTGTTCATTTTGGAGACCTGAAATCTTTAATCATTTCTACTCTGAACCATTTTTCACATGGACATCCTTAAAACGCATTTAAGCAATCCTGTCTTTGTATGTAACCTTTAAGTCTTTTTCATTTTACAGATTGATATTTGGAAATTCAGAATACCGTTTCTATTTCTGGAATGGATGGGGATGAATGCCATGCTCATCTTTGTCCTGGCAGCACAAGGCATTTTCGCGGCCTTTATAAATGGCTGGTATTACGACGGCACTAATAATACTCTTGTAAGTATTTACATTATGGATAAATGTTTCAGGTACAATGGCTACTGTTTTATGTGAAATAGCTTGTTCTCATGAGCATGATCTGCAAACATAGGAAAACAAATAAAAGAGTTAAGCATACTGGTTCTTCAAATGTCTAATATGAGTAGTTGTTGTTAAGAAGAGGTTTAAAGAAGAAACTGAAGCTGATCTACTGAACACATGCACAGGTGTACTGGATCCAGAAGCACATATTTTACAATGTATGGCATTCGCAAAGATTGGGCTTGCTTCTTTATGTTATCTTTGCAGAGATTTTATTTTGGGGTATCGTGGCAGGCATTTGTCACAAACTGGGGATTTACTGGAAGCTCTGAATTAATTCTATGAACTGCTCTTTTATATTGAAAGGATTTCATTCTGAAAACTTGAATTTCCTTGGTTCCTCCCTCATCAAATGTGATAATGCTAACTTAAGGTTAGCCTTGAGGCTGTTCTCTATTTTACAGTGCTACATAGCTGGTTTAATCTTCCTCAAAATCTCACAAAATGGAGTCTGTACAAAGAAAATCAATATGTTCGATTTTTTCCTCTTTGTAATGTTTTGTTGCAGTTGTATTCATGCTTAAGTTGCTTCTTTGGAGATTCTAGTTTTGGAGAGGCCTTCTTCAAGTTTTTTTTAATGTTGTTCATTCTTTTATGCATTTAAAAAAAATATATATATAATTTTGAGTACAAGAAAATAAATATGTAGAATGTTGAAATATATTTTATAGTACATTATATTTGAAATGCACTTCAATAATCTTAAATAAGATTTTAGAAGGGTCGATTAACAATTTTTATTTTTAAATTTTTATTTTTGATTATACTTAAAACAACAATTCATTTAATGATTTAGAACTTAAAACACATAAATCTCTAAAAAATATGAAATTCAATTCTTCGGTGTGGATTTCTATTATATTTAAAAGAGTCGTTCATTTAGACATCTTTAAGAATTATAAATTTCAATCTTTTAATATAGATTTCAATTTATTAAATATATTTAAATTATATTTCCTTATTATTATCAATCAAAACCAATTAATAGGCATTCATAATTATTAATGATGATCCCTAAAGATTTAGTTTTATATATCTTCTTGTTTTTTTAATGAATATTTCTTATTTAAATTTATATTATAAAGAGAAATAGTACAATATTAAAAAAAGAAAGTTAAAAAGGCACATTCACAAAGTTTCATTGGACCAAGTCCAAAACAAAGGCGAACAAATAGGCCAAGCACAAAAAAATCAAACCAATTTAAACAATGCCAAAGGGAAGAGGGTCCTTATCATTAGGATTGCCCCAAACATCTTCATGGATAGAATCGTCAACCGACTCCCAACTAATGAGAGCACCTACTTTCTTAGGAGTGACATCCAAGGGTTGCTAAGCATAGATTGGAGAAATGGCCAACTTTAGACAAGGAATTTGCTAGACTCGATCCAATTAGAAGCATCTCCATGCGGTGGACTGCAGGTTGTTTTGTGTTAGTGGTCTAAGGCTAGAAGTTACTATAGTGGTTTTCCTTAGCAGTTAGTGGCAACTCGCTACTGTTGGCGATCATTGTTGTAGTGGCCGCTTCGAAGGACACAGTGGCAGGCCACTAGCAGAATGATTTTTTTAAAAAGTCGTATAGTGGGTTGTACAAGGATCATACAAGCCTCTATACAAAAAAATTGCATCAGAAGCTCCTGACACCAAAATTGGGCAAATTTTATATCAAAATTCGTTTGTTCGACATATTGAACATAATGGTGAGGTCTTTTTGTGCCAAAATGCACTAAAAAACCAGCCAACTCCAAAATCTACAAAAAATATGAAGATTCTAGATTTGAAGCCCCTGCAACCCTAGTTGAAGAAAATCCTCAAAATTTGGGAAGGGGTTTGTTGAATCCATACTCTGATACCATGTTAGACTTGTGAATAACACAAGACATGGGATCAAACAATGAACAAAAACAACTTCCACACAAGAGAGTTGCAAACAATGATTTTTTATATCCTCAATGAGAAAAAATTACAAAACAAAAAATTTGCTTAGAGTTACAATGAAGGAGAGTGCTTTATAAGAGAAAACCCTAAATGATAAAGGGATTAGATCATGACAAGTTGTGTCATCCTATGTGATGAGACATAATGATCTAATAATAGCTCACTCTAGTTAACAAAAAAAACACTCATAAGTTTAGCTTTTAAGTGCATGAAATTAGCCTAATAACAACAACCCTAACAAATAATTGTGAAGATAATTAGTTAACTCATGAATTATTTTATTAATTTATGAAAAATTAATATGAAGATTGAAAGTGAATTTGAGATGTCTACAATAAGGACTACTTTATGGGAAAAAGAGACTTTTTCTATATTTCATTATTATTCACTAAATTATTGGAAGACAATGAAAGAGAGTTTGAGAAACTTATGAATTTATTTTCCAAGACTTTTTTTGTTTGATCATAGATTATGGAAGGGTTTTTTTTAAGGAAGTAGATTCTTTGGAGTGGCTTGGCTCATTCTTGTGATTGAGAATTTTTTTATGAATAAGTGTCTAAATTATCATTTACAAAATTTAATATTACACATATATTCACAAAAAAAGTGGGTGTATATAAAATCACACCCCTAGAGTCCACACGAGGTTACAACTTAAAGAGCATAAAACATAGAAACAAATACAATGTTGCTATGTGGCCAAAGCAATAGCGGAGGGGGAAGGAAGAGATCCTAGTCATTTGACTTTCCCCATACATCAAGAAGTGTTCACGAGAGGATCATCTTTATCTTCTTCTATAACATGGGCTAACAAAATAGCAAGAGCTAGCCGAAGGAATATGTTGGAATCAAATCCTTGGACTCATACTTTCTGAAAAGTTAAGGTATTAATTTTTGTAATGGTTTTTAATCATCTTTAATGCTTTACATTATAGGGAAAGATTATTTACCTTCATTTAGGTGGTTAAAATGAGTCTTTATTTTTTATTGTCATTTTTTTGTTTTGGGATTCAAATAAGAAAAACATAAAATGCTCCCAAACTCTTGCAAAAAAATGAGAATATATCTATTGTAAAAGTGGATTTCTATGCCATTTAGGTCAAAAGGGCATGTCCTAATTTTTTTGATGTATTCTCTATCATCAGTTAAGAGGAGACTTTATCTCCATCTTTTTATCATATTGCTGGTATTACACAATGGTCATGCGAGTCTTCCACTAATGTTGTTTTCTATTGATGTTTGTAGATGTGTTGAAGTCATGCATGAGGTACCGTCACCATATACATTGGTCACAACATTATTCCATTTGGTAACATTGTAGTGTGCAAGCCTACTTGATAATGTGTGTATGTTACAATTGTAACATGCAAAAATTATTAAGACATTACAAATGTGATAATAAAAGTCTAATATTATCTGCTACTAATATCTTAAAGTGAAAGTTAAGCCATTACATAAGTAATAATAAAACTCTAATATTAATTGTATAATATAATAGAATATCAATTACTGACTGCATCTAACTAATATAAAAAACTTCTTATTTTTTTTTATCATTTTATTAATCTCAACTCCATTATTTAGATCCAACTAATTGTTACTAATCTCATTTTTAAACGTCAATATATATTTTTTCAACATAAAGACAAATCTCTACCTAATAGAAAGCACATTGCTAAAATTTATATATATATATTGATCAAAACTACAAGAATTACAATGAAAATAAATGACAGTCTAAAAAAGACAAATCTCTACCTAATAGAAAGCACATTGCTAAAATTTATATATATATATTGATCAAAACTACAAGAATTACAATGAAAATAAATGACAGTCTAAAAAAGACGACAGAAATATATTATTAATAAATACCTTAATGCTACATTTACATTAATATGCGTTAGAAACCATGAAGTTATTACTCACATCCAGCTTGAATAATATAAAAATATAAATTAAGCAGCCAAAGCTTGTCTTGTAAGACTTCTAGTTACATCAGGAGAGGGAAATGTCCGCAAGGTTTCACTCATTCCAAGAAAATGTGCAGCTTGTGATTGCATGAAAGGTATCAATTAACAACGTATTGGACAAACACAGAAATAAAATCAATGCTGCCAACTATAATAGTCCAAAACTATGAAAAACAATATGGTTCCCCAGAATTTTAAATTAAGTCCTTTTCTAAGTTTTTAAATGCAAGTTTTAATTTGTTTTTAAACATGTCAATGGACATTTTGGGAAGATTTAAATTATGATAGTAAAAAATAAATATAGAAATAATTGAAATATTAAGTTGTCTATAATATGATTTCTATAAAATCTTCTTAAAATAAATTTTCAAATTAATTATATTAATAAATAAATATTAAAAGTTATTAAGATGATTTTATTATACTATAAAGTTGAATATTTTCAATCTTTTTTTTTTCATTTTTTAAGATTTACATTACACACAATAAGATATGATGATCAAAAGAACTCAAAAATATATTCTTTAAAAGGTTTTCTTTTAAAAAACAATCTTCAAGGATCAAGTAAAACTCCATCAAGATGTCTTGTAACCCTCAAAAGAGTGTATGTTGAATTCTCGAGTTCATGGATTACCACCTTCCCAAACTCTTGAATCATAAACCTCCTAAATTATTGAACAACAATCTATGTTGAGCCATAATGCTCTATCATTTTGTCTTTTCCTAAGATTCACATACTCCCAAACTATCTAAGAAAAAAACCATATTGAGTCTACACTAGATTCTTTCTTGTTTTAAAAAAACAAGCTTCACAATATATGAATTCTTCAATACTAAATTAACACAAATGAAGAAAAAAAACATATATGTTTTTGATAAACTAAGTAGCATTTACAGGGTTTTGTACCCTTCACACAGAAAACTCAAAGGGCCAAAAGGAAGCTAGTTCAAACCAAAACATGAACTGGAAGAAAAAAAATAGAAACAGTTGACTGAGAACAACAAACAAGGATTGGACAACCTTAGAACCAGATGAGACTAATCTGACTCCCTGAACTCGAAGCCGCGAAAAAGCAATGGATTTGGGGAGTCCCTTCTTCTTTATCAACACAACTGACCAACTCATAATCGAAATCCACCGAGTGAGGTGAGGGGAGTGGATCCACAACAGCCACCTTGGGTGAGGATCCACCACAAAGCACCATCTTTAAGTGAGATGCTCACTCAAAATGATGAAAATCCAGCAATCTTTGATGCCTCCAACTTCCAAGAGTGAAGACTTATTAAAATATTAAAATAAATATCCATCCTTAGTATTTTCAAAACAAAAAGTTTGAACACAAACATCTAGTGGATCCTCATCCTCAACATAGACTAAATTAACTTCATTTGATTTGCCTTCAAGTTCTCCCTTGAGAACTTCACTTATTTGAGCTCTATAAGTCCAAAATGTGTCTCTTTTTCTTACATTAATAACATTCAATTTTTCTTTTTTTTGATCTTTTATTATTTATTCGTGAATATAATAGATTCTCATGTTAGAATCAACTTTGTATATCTTTTCTTCTATTAAAAGTGTTGAAATCATATCTTCTAGAATTTGATAAGTTTTTTGACTTGAGCAAAAATAACATTATTGTATTTAGAAGGAAAATTATTTAACATAATAGTTTTAGCATCATAATTATTTATTGATGCCTTGACTTCTGCAAATTGTTTAATGAGAGACCTCAATTTTTAATGTGGTTTGACTTGAAGTGATTTTATCTTCTATCTTGAATCTAAATAGTTGAAGTTTTAAAGAAAAGCTTGCATTAACTGCTTTGGTCCAAACATTTTATTCAAACTATTTCAAATTTTCTTCGATGATTGTCTAGATCTAGATGATTTAATTCAAAGTTAGAAAGAACAAGATCAATAATAAATCTAGCTTTATCATCTCTATTATGTCAACCCAGTAACTTTTTTGCATCTCTACGTGGTTTTTCATTTCCATTCATTGCTCTCCATAAAGTTTTTATTTATTAGTTGCATTTGAATTTTCATTGTTGAAGTTAGAAATTTTTCTAAAGGAATCTTCATTATTTAAAAACAAATACTTAAAAAAGAAACAATATGATCAAATTAACCATATATCTCCATAATGTTATATACTATAATTTATATACCCTACTCTTCCACTAAATATAAATAATTATAATAAATAAACAAATAATAAAAAGGTTTCAAACACAGTAGTTTCAACTATTTGATAGAAGATTAATATTTCAGGTGACACACCTTAACCACTGAAGTTACTATGCAAGGCATTTGGTGTTGGAAATTTTTTTTGGATGAAACTCTAAACATATATTTGCATTTGGTATTGGGCAAACTCAATGTAGATGAATAATGTGGATGTCAACTCCCTTTGCTAAAGGTAAATGCTATCATTTATACATCAGATGGTGGTGATGACATGACATAATAATGTCAATCTTGTTGAACACTTTTCCTTGTGGTATCTTGTTGATTGTGAAAGATATCGTGAGCTTCTACACTTCAATAGATTTTTATATGTTTGCTTCAGCCATTAATTCTAATACTATAATGAACGAATTATATAAAACCTTTCAAAATAATTTTCTAAACTACCTCAACCTATAGATCACTAACTATATTACTAATAAATATTTTACAAGGATTATCTAATTGAATGACAAATGAGAGAATCATGGCAAATGAAAGGATTCAACCATTATAGCCAGTTTGCTTATCTGGGTCACTATATTATGTGCTCTCAGAATTGCTATTTGTACAAACCTTCGTACAATTACTTAGAGAAAACGCATTAATCGGGGCATCTATATTCTTAATACAAAAGTTTGAAAATACAGATCTTCTTTCTGGAGAGGCTAATTAGTCTCTGGAAAATATTCCTCAGTCATTTACGTTATAATATATTTTAAATTTACAAGTTTAGTTTATACACGAGATGCAAGGGATCAACTGGACCCAGTTCATCTACAATGAATAAATGTAAGATAAAGGAATCTTTATCTACTAACAGGATTTGCAATCCAAAAGCAGACTTTGGTGTGTGGTAGCCTTGTGTTGGAGGAATTTTGCTTTTCCATGATTTAAAATGCTTATGTGCTTTGAATTCTCCGTACCTTCTAATTATATATAAAGTGTTGCAATACTAAAAGCAGACCTCATGATCTGCTAATCTCATGTTAGCATCCATTTTCTTGATTATGTTTGATGTGTTAGTATGCTTTATGTACTTTTTATAGTCTTTTCCCTGAAATTGTTTCCAGTATAAAGTAGTTGTTCTAGAAGCTAGCATCATAGCTAACAAAAAGATTTAACAGTGCTTGTGTGCATTGTGGATGCCCTTGTCCTTTGATTATTTCCAAGACCCAAATGTTGTTTTAAAAGGTTGTTGCAGTTTATCCGTTTTTTAGGATTAATATCCCCTTTCCTGAGTTATATAGTTGTCCAATCACCAGTATAATTGTGGAAGGATGGAGAACAAATTGACACAAGAAAAAATGATGGAAGAAGACATGGCTCTTAAAGAAGGCGATGAGAAAGATGACAAGCAGCTGATTACACAGAAAGCAGAAGAAGACCAAGCGAGTGGCTACTTTGGATGTGTTTAGAGGCCTTACTATTGCGGTATTTGTACTAAATTTATATGCTGTAATCCAAGTTAAAGATTGAAGACACTGTTTCGGATAGGTATAATTGTGAATTTATAACATGATGTTGTATATGGTGCAGATAATGATTCTAGTGGGCGATGCAGGACGTGCATACGAGCGTAGAGGCCTTACTATTGCGGTATTTGTACTAAATTTATATGCTGTAATCCAAGTTAAAGATTGAAGACACTGCTTCGGATAGGTATAATTGTGAATTTATAACATGATGTTGTATATGGTGCAGATAATGATTCTAGCGGACGATGCAGGAGGTGCATACGAGCGTAGAGTCCATGCTCCTTGGAATGGCTGTAATTTGACAGATTTTGTCATGCCATTTTTTCTCTTCATTGTAGGAGTTGCTATAGCACTTGCTCTCAAGGTATATCAATATCTTTGCTTTATTCCATCTGGTTTTGGTCAGAGACTAGGAGTTTTTGGCTTCAGACAAATTTATCGTTGATAAATTCATTTTTAATAATTTATCGTCAATAATTCATCACTATGATAAATTCATCTCGTGGAAAATTCATCGTCATGAATTGCTGGTGAATTGTTGATGGTGAATTTTTCACGAGATGAATTTGTCACGATGATAAATTATTCACGATGAATTGTTGGAGGTGAATTTTCCTATAACCGTATTTCTTTGTTCCCAATCTGTTCATATCATTTGTTCGTGTGAATTAAACTGACTTGAATTTTTCTTCTGAATTCAACTGCCTAGAAGAGTGTATCTGAATTTTAAAAATTAGAAGCTTGTTGCTCTAAATTCAGTGACATATCCCTTGTCTAGGATTGAGTTATATATGGGAATGTTAAATCGGTGAAATGGATAGGTACAGTGATGTTCCCACAAGTGTGTATGAATCTGATGCATTTCATTAAGATTGTCTTCATAAGAAATCGTCTTACTTAAAGTAATGATATCTTTTATATGCATGAATGAGACGCTTCATGCATAACAGTTTGGCTTACCCATATTTGCAGAAAATAACCAACGTAGGAGCTGCAGTAAAGAAAGTAATTGTGAGAACTTTGAAACTTCTCTTTTGGGTACTAATATTGCAAGGTATGTACTATGTACAATCAATTATGTACGGTCCAAAATTTTCATATGGAGTGGATATGAAGGAAATTCGTTGGGGTGGTATTCTTCAGGTAAAAATTGTGTTTTTCTTTCATTCAGAACATATATACCACTTCTAATAGACAATTTATTCACTATTCACAGATCTATTGATGAATTTATACTGGTATATAGAGTTCATATATTTATATATTTCTATACTGAATAGCATAAACATGATTATACTATAAGCAGCGCATAGCATTGCCTTATTTGGTGGTGGCTCTCATAGAGATATCAACTACAAAAGCAAGACCTGTAGATCTCCCACCTGGACGTTTTTCTATATTCAAATACTACAGTTGGCAATGGTAAATATAAATTAAATTATCACTGCAGACGTTTTCAGATAACCCCTTAATTATATTCACAGATCTCATTTTGTTTGGTTTAGGCCTGAAATGCTTTGCTCCTACTGAGTATTGGTTTTATTGGCTTGTCAATCTTGCTGGCCTATGCGTTTTCATAATCTATTTTGCCACTTTATATGGACTTTATGTTCCTGATTGGCACTTTCTGTTACACGATGAAGATTCTCCTCAAGATGGAAAGTTGTTTACCGTAAGTATCATTTATCTCAAGGGATTATGTTCGCATGTATGTTGCAAGTTTGGAAAAATTGTGGCCTGAGATTTGTTTGTTTATCTGGTGTGAGTTGCATGTATGTGAGAGTTTGGTTCCTTCAATTTTAGCTGTATACAGATGATTGACAAACATAAGTATGGTTTTGTTGATGGTAGGTGAAATGTGGTATCAGAGGCCATTTGGGTTCTGCTTGCAATGGTGTGGGTTATGTTGATAGGCTAGTTTGGGGCATAAATCATTTGTATAACCAACCAGTCTGGATAAGATCTAAGGTAAATTATACATTGCACGAATCAGAAAGGTTGGAATGCTTACTGTTGATTATTCTTTAGAAATGCTATGATCTAAACTACACAGACTTTTTGAATTGTAAGTACAGGCTTGTACAGCTAGCTCCCCAGAATCAGGATCCCTTCGTGAGGATGCTCCAGCCTGGTGCCTTGCACCCTTCGAACCAGAAGGACTCTTGAGGTTTTTCATAAAAGCAATCTAGAATTAATTTTTTAAATCGAAGCAAAGGCAATGGCTTTTAATTAGTAATTATATTCAGACTTCTATTGCAATTAATCGTACCTGATTGGGAATAATTTTCTTCTGATTCTCTATGTTCTAGAGAAAATCAGAGATCTGCTTTCTTGAAAATGAGCTTCCTCTGTTTTCCCTTTCTCAATATGCACAACTTTGAATGGGAGTGAATCTTGCATTCTTAAGGTCAGAACAAATATTAGAAAGAACAAATGATAAAGTCTAAAAGGAGTAAAGTATAATTTCTTATAACAAATAAATGGCTTCAAAGCAAACTTTTAGAAGCCTGGGAATATGATGAAAACGGATTAAAGTTACTAAAAGTGATAGTCAGTTATACATTGGATGCCTATTGTATTTCTGAATTGTTGGAAGGAAGTTTCTAATTTCTCCCATGTTGTTTCCAATTTCTGCTAAATCTATGTTTTGTTGTGTTTTAGATATTTTCTATTTTGGATTGTAGAGCTGAATAGAAATTTCCTTGTAAGGCTGTTGTTATGTATCTATTTAAACAAAGATGATGTAGCCTATTTGCCATCGATCAAATTAATGAATATAATATATTTTTGCTGTAGCATTCTCTGTTTTTTTTTTAAAATTTTATATTTCTGTCTTTCGTCTTTCTATCAAATTTGTATCAGAGTCAGACAGGTTCAATGGTGAAAATCAGAAATATAATTTGGTAATCAAAGTTGAAGTGAAGCTGAAGCTGGAAGAAAATATGGCAAGTAATAAAGAAGGAATTGCTGTTGCTATGGTAAAGGAGCTGTTGATTTGTTAGGCACTGATTTTGCAATCACACAAGAGCCGCCATACAAAGGATTGCGGATTCAAGAGAAGTGAGAAGATTGTTGTAGATAGGATTTTGTTGCCGATGCAGATTTAAAAGGTTGCAGATCTAGAAATTGAAAAAGTCACCATATTTGATATTGTGCTCAGATCGCAGATGCTGCAAAAAACAAAAAGCTAGAAAATGTTTCTTAGGCTGTTGGAAAAGGTAATTAACTTTGTTTTGAAAAGTTTGATTGTATTTTTCGAAAACATTTGGAGAGATCTTTGAGGGAATTTGTATTGGAAGAAAGTTGCTGTAGAAAATCAAAAGATAGGATCAGTTTTTATAAATCACAATTTTATTTTATTTTTGGAGAGAATTGTTGTATTTGCGTAACTATCAAAAGGAAGTTCTTAAAAAAGAGATTTGTAGAAGATAAGGTTTAAATTGCAAGAGAAAGGCTGAAGTCACGTGTTGCTGTCAAAGAAAGAAGAAATCGTTTAGCAGAATTCAAAAAATAAAAGGTGAGTTTAATTTAATTTGTTTCAATGGGTAAAGTTGGTAAAAAGGTTAAAAAAGAAATAAATGTTTTGGAGGAAGAAGTGATAGAAATTAAAAAATGTAATTCACAATTGGTAGCAGATTTAAAGAAATTTGGAAAAGACTGAGGAGAATTTGTGTGAAATTGAGAATCTTGAAAAAGAATTGGGTAATGTTAAAAGAAAGAATGAAAAGCTAGAAGAAAAACAAAAGTTCTTTGATGAGATGAAAAATAATGAAAATTTTGAGAAAAAGCTGAAATTGTTAGAAGAATAAAATTGTTTACAGAAAGAAGAATTATCAAAGTTGAAAGAAGAAAATAAATGTTCAAGGACAAAGCCATTGATAAGTGATGTTGCTTGCAATACAAAAGATTTGTATTGTTCAATTGATAAATCAAAAATTTGGTCTAGAAATGCATTGCATTCAATGTTCCCATTGTAATAGGGAAGGTCATAGAAAAGAGAATTGTTGGGATCTACATCCATGTAGGATTTGCGGTTTGAGGCAAAGGGAGTGTAAAATTGAATCTTTGACAGACTGCATAAAAATAGATTGTGGATGGAATAGGTCAGATTGGCAAAAGTTGTAGGTATGTTTAAAAATGCGTTCAAATACAAATGTTCATATGGAAAAGAAGATATCAATCAAGAGAGATTTGTTGGTCTTGTAAGACATCATGCAAAGTTGAAAGCTATAGATAGCGAGAGGATTTCAAGATTGAAGTTTTTGAAGATTTGAAGATCAATGTTTGTGGGACTGCCGCAGCAGTTGGAAAGAGTTGGTAAGAGTTGAAAGAAATTGATGATCGAAATTAAGAGGGAGTGTTGGAAGGAAGTTTCTAATTTCTCCTGTGTTGTTTCCAGTTTCTTGTAGGATCTGCTAAATCTATGTTTTGCTAGTTATTTTCTATTTTGGATTGTAGAGCTGAATAAAAGTTTCCTTGTAAGGCTGTTGTTATGTATCTATTTAAACAAAGATGATGTAGCCTTTTTGGCATCGATCAAATTAATGAATATAATATGTTTTTTCTGTAGCATTTTCTGTTTTCTTGTATATTTCTGTCTTTCCTCTTTCTATCATGAATCTCACAGAATGTTCAAATGTGTTTGTCTACTAATGAGCAATTTACTAGTAATATTGATACTATTTTTTTATGCTTTTGATGCTTGCAGTTCTATATCAGCCATTCTCAGTGCAGTCATTGGCATCCATTATGGACATGTGCTGATTCATTTCAAGGTTATATGAAAACTAATTTTCCTGCTAATACAACGTTAAGAAGCAAGATCTTCCACTGTTCTGACATGCTATGCAAAATTAATACACAGGAGCATGCTGCGAGGCTGAAGCATTGGCTTTCAATGGGATTTGGACTGACAGTTATTGGGATTATCCTTCATTTTACAGATGGTGAGTGAATAGTCCCATATCTCAAAAATTCTTACAGGCTTCTGTATATAGCGGCACTGTTCTAGAGGCTCATCTGACTTCTCTATGAACATCCCTGAATTTTAGTTCTCGGGACCTGCATGTGAGAATAAGGGCAAATAGGACTATTCATCTATGTAAGGTTTTGGCTTACTTTTGAAACTTGCACGCACAATTTAAAGGATGCATATTGACCGTTTTCTGTCTGTGCAGCTATTCCATTTAATAAACAATTATACAGTTTCAGCTGTGTTTGCTTCACAACAGGGGTAGGAGGACTTGTCTTCTCAGCTTTATATATACTGGTATGTGCCTTGGGCACCTAAAAAGTATTATACCTGAAAATAATATTTTCATTTCTTTTATGTTCAGAAATGAGATGAACTTTCCGTTTATAAGCTTAATGTATGGCTTTTCGCCTGAATTACCCTGTAGCCTAAATTTATTAATCGATTCAAAATGAGCAGTTCAAGGAGTTTCAAGATATCCAAAAGGAGAACTCTAAATTACTGTCTCGAAAATTAGATTTCAATAGATCAATACTCAGATCTCCATTGGAGAAACAATGAAAACATGAGATAAGCTGCATGTTTTTAATTTATCAACTGTTGACATCCTATGCGGACACTTTTTTAGGGCAATTTGATCAAGAAGTGTGGCACAAAATGTTAGTAACTATAATGTTCGTTTAGGAGACCTGAAATCTATAATCATTTCCACTCTGAAACATTTTTCACATGGACATCCTTAAAACGCATTAAGCAATCCTGTCTTTATATGTAACCTTGAGTCTTTTTCGTTTTATAGATTGATATTTGGAAATTCAGAATACCAATTCTACTGTGGGGAATACCGGTTCTATCGTGGGGATTCAGAATACCGTTTCTATTTCTGGAATGGATGGGGATGAATGCCATGCTCATCTTTGCCCTGGCAGAACAAGGCATTTTCCCGGACTTTATAAATGGCTGGTATTACGACGGCACTCGTAATACTCTTGTAAGTATTTACGTTATGGATAAATGTTTTATGTGAAATTGCTTGTTCGCATGGGTATGATCTGCAAACATATGAAAACAAATAAAAGAGTTAAAACATACTGGTTCTTCAAATGTCTAAGATGAGTTGTTGTTATAAGATATTTAAAGAAGAAACTGAAGTTGATCTACTGAACACATGCACAGGTGTACTGGATCCATAAGCACATATTTTTCAATGTATGGCTTTCGCAAATACTGGGCTTGCTTCTTTACCTTATCTTTGCAGAGATTTTATTTTGGGGTATCGTGGCAGGCATTTGTCACAAACTGGGGATTTACTGGAAGTTCTGAATTATACATTCTTTTTGGTCTGTATAATTTGTCCATGTCCTTGAGATTTTACTATGTTCCCATTTTGTAATTCTATGAACTGTTCTATATTTGAAAAGATCTCATTCTGAAAACTTGAATCCCCTTGGTCCCTCCCTAGTCAAATGTGGTAACCCTAACTTAGGGTTAGCCTTGAGGCTGTATTCTATTTTATAGTGCTACATAGCTGGTTTGAACTTCCTCAAAATCTCACAAAATGAGTTTATGCAAAAGAAAATCAACATGTTTGATTTGTTCCTCTTTGTAATGTTTTGTTTTGTTGTATTCATGTTTAAGTTGTTTTTTTCAAGATTTTAGTCTTGAAGATGTCTCCTTCCCTTTTTTTTGGTTGTCCATTCTTTTATTATTATTAATAATATATGCATTTTTCTATTAAAAGAATATAATGTTGAGTACAAGAAAATAAATATGTGGAATGTTTGAAATATATTTTGTAGTATATTATATTTGAAATGGACTTCAATAATCTTAAATAAGGTTTTACAAGGGTGGGATTAACAAATTTTATTTTTTCTTCTTTAAATTTTGTGTTATACTTAAAAAGAGTCATTCATTTAATGACATAGGAATTTAATATAAATCTCTAAAAAATATAAAATTCAATTTTTTGTTGTGGATTTCTATTATATTTAAAAGAGTTGTTCATTTAGACAGCTTTAAGAATTATAGATTCCAATCTTTTAGTATAGGTTTCAATTTAGTATATATTTTTTATTATTATCAATCAAAACCAATTAATAGGTATTCATAATTATTAATGATGATCCCTAAAAGTTTAGTTTTATACATCTTGTTTTTTTAATGAATATTTCTTATTTAAATTTATATTATAAACAATAATAGTACAATATTAAAAAAAAAGGTGTTAAAAAGGCACATCCAAAAAGTTTAATTGGACCAAGTCCAAAACAAAGGCGAACAAATAGGCCAAGGACAAAGAAATCAAAGCAATTTAAGCAATGCCAAAGGGAAGAGGGTCCTTATCATTGGGATTGCTCCAAACATCTCCATGGATAGAATCATCAATCAACTCCCAACTAGTGAGAGCACCTACTTTTTTAGGAGTGTCATCCAAGGGTTTCTAAGCATAAATTGGAGAAATGGCCAACTTTAGACGACGAATTTGCTAGACTCGATCCAATTAGAAGCATCTCCATGCGGTGGAATGTAGGTTGTTATGTGTTGGTGGTCTAAGGCTGGCAGTAACTATAGTGGTTTCGCTTGGCATTTAGCGACAACTCGCTATTGTTGGCGATCACTGTTGTAGTGGCTGCTTCGAGCGGCACGATGGCAGACCACTAGCAAAATTTTTTTTTTTAATTTTTTAAAAGAAGTCGTAAAGTGGGTCGTACAAGCCTCTGTACAAAAAAAATGCCTCATAAGCTCCCAACACCAAAATTGGAAATTTTTTATATCAAAATTCGTTTGTTTGACATCTTGGACGTAATGGTGAGGCCTTTTTGTGCCAAAATGCACCAAAAAACTAGCTAACTCCAAAATCTACAAAAAAATATGAAGATTCTAAATTTGCTAGTTGAAGAAAACCCTTAAAATTTGAGAAGGGACACCTTCCACACAAGAGAGTTGCTAACAATGATTTGTTATATCCTCAATGAGAAAAACTTACATAATGAAAAGCTTGCTTAAAGTTAAAATGAAGGAGAGTGCTTCATAAGAGAAAACCATAAATGATAAAGGGATTAGATCATGACAAGATTTGTCATCCTATGTGATGAAACATAATGATCTGATAATTTAGCTCACTCTAGTTAACAAAAAAAACACTCCTATGTTTAGCTTAAGTACATGAAATGAAATTAACGTAATAACAATAGCTCTAACAAACAGGTGTAAATTTATATTTAGTTAACTAATGAATTATTTAATTAATTTATGAAAAATTAATATGAAGATTGAAAGTGAATTTGAGATGTCTATGTGATAAGGGAAAATAACTGAAACAACATATCAAATAGTAACAACCACTAATTGCCTAGATTATGCTAAAGATCCCAAATCAATAATGAAATGCATATGCGATAAAGGAATTCAATAAATCAAAAATTGTATCATGTAACTCCCATGCTTGCTATTGCTTCAATTTCTCTCATATCATGAATATGCAATATTCGCTTGTATGTATTGTGACAACAAAACTTTGAAGATTGTGATTATCGAAAACAAAGTTGAAAAACTTCTTTTTATAGAAGTCTCATAGATTTGACGGTTGAGATTGATTCACGTTTGAATGGTTCAAATTGCGTGTAAGGACCTAATTGCATGCTTTGATTGAATAGTTAAGTGATTTTGATCGATTAGTTTCAAGAGGTGTAACTGAGAGAGTCTATGAGTCACGAGGAGCTGATAGATCCATCAGATGAGTAAACTGAAAGAAAGTGTTAGTCAAAAAGAGGTGACAGATCAATTTGGTGGGTGAACTGAGAGAGAATTATGTATGAAATATTTACTTAGATATAGAAGACATGTGTTCAAGATAAAATAATTTATTATTAAATTAATTCCTTTCTAAATAGTGGAGAAAGTGTGTGTGCACGTAATTAGATAGTTGAGTGAATTATTTGATTTATGAAAGCACTTTAGATGAAAAGATAAAGTTATTTAATTAAATAAATAATTATTTATTTAATTAAATGTGGGAGAATATGATTAAATAAATTTATTAAATTTATTTAATTAATTAGAAGAATAGTTGTGTAATTAATTAGTAACATGTGTAATTAAATAAATTAGGAAACTTATTTAATTAATTAAAAGAAGAATAATGAAGTTAATTAAATGGCATGTAATTAAATAAATTTATGAAACTTATTTAGTCAACTAAAAAAGAGATATTAGAATTAAATGACAAAATTAAATAAATTAATGTAACTTATTTAATTAATAAAAAACAATAGGTTAGAATTAATTAACGACATAATTAAGATAAATTAATGTAATTTACTTAATTAATCAATTTTAGAAGAATAATAAAATGAATTAATTAAATGGTTAAGACTATTTAATTAATTAGAGGAATTTGAATGTTAAGTTATAATTAAATGAATAAGATCATTTAATCATCTTGCGGTTATCTTGAATATATGATGAAAAATGTAGTTGCAGGCCTAAGCCATTTTTTCATGTCTACAGTTTGCCCCTCTTTGACATAATGTCATTTCGACGTTTGTGTCAAAGAATTATGAATAATCATGCCCTAGTTGTGCCCCAGTATGAAATAGTTAAAGGTATGCCCCCTTAGGAAAATTGATATTTTTTGGAAATTGTCCTAATTAGGCAATTGGATAGCTAGAAGTTCAATGGTGGTGAAATAAATTAGTTTCGACAGGTTTTGAGGCATGAAATGGTCATTGATAAAGTCAAAATAGTGTGTCCAGTACATTAGGGTTCCAAGAAAACCCTAAAAAAACCCCTAGGTATAAATAGAAATTGGGTAGAAGTGAATTCATTTTGCAGCCTTGGAGATATAAAACTTGAGATTTTCTCTAGAGCTCAATGCGAAAATGTCTCTCGTTCCCTACATCGAGCATCACGGATATCGGATCTAGACCTTTTGATGGTCAACCAATGCAGGAGAGCCAGTATGTACCCCAAATCCATCTTTTGAAATTTTGATTTTCATGCATAGGCAGTTAAATTTTATTTTTCAGATGCATTACTTTATGTGCGCCACAAATGTGTTCGTATGCGACACATATATCTTTGATATGAAACATTTGTAGAAACACGTGGGGGTTTGTTTTTCGTTTTCTATTAATCAACACATTTGTGGGTTTGTGAACCACATTTTCTTTTATGAGTCGCATATGATAGATAGAATGATGCATTTGTTATTTTGGTTTGCATTTGTATTTATGAGTCACATCTGCTAGATTGTATGACACATTTTCTTTGAGTGACACATCTATTAAATGAAATGACACATTTGCATTGTGAACCACATTTGTAAAATAAAATGACACATTTGGCTGTTAAATTTTTTGAGCTTGTGAAGCGTAAAATTTTCTTCGTCTTTTGAATGATGCGTGTTTATTAGCCTCGTGTTTCTGATGCTGATATTGCGGTGTGCATTTGTAGGTTTTTTTGGATCCAATTTACACTCGGGAGTCTAGACCAGCTACCTATAGATTGTGAAATCAGTTGAGCAGTGCAGAGCAGAGGTTGATATGGTGTCTTGGTCTTCATCATGTTACAACTATGCCCAACATTCGGGCAAACCGAGGGATGCTTATTGCATTTGCTGAGTGGTAGCACTCAGAGACTTTATCTTTCCATTTACCCACAAGAGAGGCGACAGTTACATTAGAGGATGTGTACAAGATTCTTAGATTGCCAATCAGTGGAGAGAGGGTGCAGTATGATACACATAAGGGATATAGTGAGATTACTCGATTTTATGTGTACAATGATATCAAACAGTTGGGTATTGAGCATTATGAGATCATATGGCATGTACTGACAGATAGATATGAGAGGATTGATTTTTTTGTGTATGCTGATTGTTGGGATTGTGCTACCAGACTGCCCAAGGGCATGGGTTCCCTGTGGGGTGGGGTAAGATGTTGATTGGGATGTTGGAGAGGCAAGTTGTATATACATGGGGCCCATGTCTTCTGGCAATGTTGTATTTTCATCTACATGGCATAGCTTATAGGGAGGCACAGTCTATGAGCTGTGGGACCACTTTATTAATGATTTGGGCATGGGAGCACATCGTTGTTTTTTGTCTACCATTCGTCTACCAGCTAGATGACCAATTTCCATATGTGTTTAGATATGCTGGGACCATTACTCAGTCGCATGTTGGGGATACTGGATACTGGATACATTCTATTGATACATTTGTTTAGTTTATTTGGAGACCCTACATGGACTGTGCTCAGTGGAGAGACGAGGATCGACACTTTCCATTCTGTCGACAAACACGATATTTGATTGGGAGGACTATTGCGAGTGTACATATTATTGAGAGACACCTACCTGATAGAATGCTTCGACATTTCAGGGAGGTTTAGGATGTGTTGCAAGGTCGAGCCGAGTTTTCCTGCTCTTCGAGGGAGGTTCCATTGTGGGGTTATATTGTTCCCATAGCGATAATCGAGGCACATATAGATGCACTGCAACCATTACAGTGGGGATGGAGAAGTGGAGTTGTGGATGCTGAGATGACATCAACATATGATGCCTGGTGGGCACAACATAGGCCTGTGTCATATATAAATCCTGATTAGCCAACGCATGTTGAGCGTCAAGGTACCATCCCACGAGGTCGGCATGGTGGAAGAGGGGTGGTGAAGGTGGTAGAGGTGGAGGAGATGATGAGAGAGGAGGAGGAGGAGGGGGGAGGGGTGGTCGACGAGGTCGACGGGGTGGTAGAGGTTGGGGTAGAGAACTGTCACCTATCCATGAGGCTGAGGAGGAGGAGGTTGTTGGTGAGGAGGCAGTCAAAGAGGAGGTTGTCAGTAAGGAGGTCGTCGGTGGTGAGGAGGCCATTGGTGGGATGGAGGGGGTCCTTGGTAGAGATGAGGAGTCTACGAAGGATGCCCTAGAGTTATTACAGGTAGGATATGAGGATGTAGAGGACTATCCTGAGGAGGATATGGCAGATGAGGAGAGAGAGCTCCAGGATCAGATTGTGGAGGGGTGGGATGGAGAGGAGGAGAGACCCATCCAGGAGGAGGGTTTTGTAGATCAACAAGTGGAAAATTTGAGGTCCAAAGTAGTGTCTCTCAAGGAGCATATGAGGGTTGTGATAGTAGAGAGAGATGAGATGAGGCTAGAGAGGGATAGTGATGATCAGGAGAGGGATCAGGCAGTAGCCCGAAGATAGGAGACTGAGGAGAGATTCACAAAGTTCATCGCTCTTTGCAGTGGACTGATTACAAACATGGCTTAGGAGTTAGTGAGAGCTAGGGAGTGAGAGTGGTATTATAGATATTTGTATGAGCAGGAGGTACCTCTTGAGAGATAGGCTCCCAGTGCCTCCTAGGCACTTAGTTGTAGATCATGTAGACGACGATCCGATAGCATATCACAGAGCAGTGGTGGAGTTGTAGGTCCTCAGATGCCAAGGCCATATGATAGGCCCCCATTCGCACAACCTTCATCAGGCACTCCCTGTCAGTCAACTCCTCATTCTCCTCATCAGAGCTGTGAGAGTGCAACCTAGGGACATATTAAATATTGTAGACATTGCATATGATTATAGAGCCCGCGAGCTCCATTTTTTGTTTTTGATATACCTCTTGGATATTGTACTGTGACACATTTTGAGATATATATATGCAATGCATTTTTGGTGGCGATTATATGATGTGTTTATTTATGTGATGTACTAATGATTCCTTTATGATTCATGCATATGTGATGATGATGATGTATTATTGTGATTATGATTGATGCACTTGATTTATTATGTAATAGATGCATGTGATTTATGATATATAGTCATTGTATGCATTGTGTTATCCATATCTATCATGTTATGCAAATGTATATAATGATGCTCTTATGTTTTTATTTCCTTATGCAAAATGTATGTTGCTCTAATGTTACAATGAATGTAGGTGATTTTTGTGTGTCACAGTACACCATATTGATGAGATGGAAGAAGAATGTTAGTTTGAAGAAAATATATGTTAGCATGAACAAAAGATATGTCCTTACTTTGTTGTCATTATACTAAGCATTTGCATTTGAGTCATCATTGGGCGGTTTATTGCAATAGACAAGAAACACCATGATATGAGATAGACCAATGGTGTGCAATGTCACGCTTTTTCCAAAAATTAACAGTCGTAGATAAGATTGTCGTGACTCATACTGAGAAAACCAATTGTTCTTAGTCTTTTTGTCAAGACAAACCACAAGCGACAAACCAAAGAAAATGTGTCATGAAACGTCATTGCTCCTCTAAATAGTGTTGCCAGGACATCCTTGAGGTGGCTGGTGACATGACAGCTTTGAAAACTTAAGACAATCATCATGAGACGTCGTTGCTCCTCTAAATCCATTCACCAGGACATCCTTGAGGTGGCTAGTAACATGATAATTTCAAACGGATAAGATATGTACATGTAACATTTTTGCTCCTCTAAATGCATCATAGGACCTCATTGAGGTGGCTATTAACATGGCATATCAAAAATAAAGATATGGCCAAGTAACATTATCGCTTCTCTAAATCCTGTGATAGGACATCGTTGAGATAGCTAGTCACAGGGTGATCCCACAATACTAGTTTACAATTTTTGGGCAAACTAGACACTGAACTGATTTTTTTTAACTAAATCTTCACTTTGGGGCTCCTATAGCGGCTAAACCATGAGGAATTTGAAGATGATGCAAACTAGTGATTTGTGAAATTTTGTATATAGATTCTAAATATATTTTTTTCAAAAAAATTGGAATCAAATTGCACTTCTTTTTCCATCTCCTTCAAAAACTATCTCTTTTAAAAAACAACATTTTTAAGGAGTGAGGAGTGACGCTCACCGTATACAACATAACAAAATTTGTATGAAGGATAAAATTCTATTTTTTTTGAATTTAGATTTGTAACTACGATATCTAGCACTTTCATTTGGTTTCATAGTGTTTTATTAAATATTTTTTCTTTAATAAAGTTTTGAATTCAAACCAATTACAATTGAAACATAGGCAGACTGTATACAACATAACATTTTTTGTTTGTATCAAAATTCATTTTTTTTTTAATGGATCAAGGACATCAATACCCAGCCTGAACATATTTTTTAAAATTTTATTTTGATAATATGCTATTTTTCCACATGTGCAGAACAAAGAGCTTGATTTTCGGTGAAAAACCTATGTTTAATAAAACTAAAAAAACACATACATAATAAAACCAAAACATATTAAAATTATATTCTTTGGATAGCTCGTTCTGAGGACTACCATGATCATTTGAAATAAATTTTAAATGAATGCATTTGATCCCCCAAAAGTTAAATCAAAAGTTATTTTTTATCAGCATTTTGATAGGTGTAAATGAGACTCCATTGTAGGTATGGTTTAAAACTAGCGAGGTTCTATCCAAGGGGGTTTGATCTAAGGTAGTTTGATCAAAACCTCTTCAACTGAAATCCTTAAAATGGAACTTTTTAAGGCTTAAATCATTATATTTTCTAAAAATATGCGATTTCAGCAAAAATCAGAATCTCCCAGAAATTGTAAACCAGCTTTGTGGGATCACCCCACATGGTCATACAAAAAGATAAGGCAATCCGTCAAAAAGAAAAATATGCCCCAGTAACATTGTTGCTTCTATAAATATGTGATAGGAAATTCTTGAGATAGCTAGTCACATGGTCATATCAAATCATTGAAAAATAAATGAAAATGCTTGTCAAGACATGTGTGTCAGATCTTGGTTTGTTTGATTGGTCATTCTTTAGGAAGGACACATCCTAAAGAAGATTGAAATGTCAAACTAGATTATTGCCAAGGTAAAGATTCAGGAAGGACACATCCCAAAGAGATGACATGATAGGGTCTGACGTCAAGAAGGACACATCTTGAAGACTCATAGTTGATAGGAAAGAGTCTGATGTCAAGAAGGACACATCTTGAAGACTCTTTAGTGATTGATTTCATGTTGATTCAGGAAATGCATCTCCTGAATAAATTGTTTGACATAAAGAGTCTGACATCAAGAAGGACACATCTTGAAGACCCTTAGTTGATTGATTTGATAGATTTGATGTTGTTTCTAATTTTTGTCCTGTTCGAGTTTTCCAATGTTGTCACATTTGCAAAGATTTTGACCAAGAACCTAACCTAATGACCTATCCTAGGGGGCTCGGGGGATGTTAAGCCTTGCCTATGTTGTACACACAGAGACCATGTAGTTCGAATAGACTTTGAATGATAGGACTGACTAAAATACAATTTATTTCATTTGAAGATATCTTGACGTGTGTGATAGTGAATGTGACGAACCCTAATGGACTGACCTAGTGCGTCCTTAGGGGCTCATTGATCAATGGCCTTGCCTACATTATACACGCAAAGACCTTGCAGTTCGACATGACCATTGAATTTGTTTTATGGACAAAGAATTGAGTCATGATTTTACTTTGGAAAACCTAAAAAGACTGACCTAATGCCTCAGGGGCACATCGACAGATGGCTTTGCCTACGTCTAGTCACAGAGGCAACGTAGTTCAACATCGACAAAGACTAACATTACAGACACTGACTTTGTTTTTGTAGTTTTCTGATTATTTGGATTCTTTTGGGATTTTTGACATTTTTTGAATGTTTTTGACACGTTGTTTGAATGCTTTTTGTGTTTTCCAAGTGTGTGAGGTCCTGAAGAGCTAGAGGTTTATTCCACCAAGAATGGGTGTTAGGTATTTACCCCCATTCAAGTACTGCGTGAGCTTTGATGGTAAGAGAGATTCTGCACGGTATGGGGCGAGTGTCAACCGATCCCAAGCCATAGGACTAGCAACCACTCTTATTAGGGGTGTTGTAGAATGAAGGAGGGACGTGCATATTTACATGGGTGAAGATGAAAAGACCATGTGAAGTGATAATAGACGACAAAGTGAAGATTGTCTACACATGGTGCCCGTTTGCCAGGTTTTCAACATGGTACTTATCCAAAGCACCATTGAAATGGTTTTCATTGTTGGACTAATTATTTCTCTTTACTATTTTTTTCTTTTTTTATTTAATATTTTGACTGAGCTCTCTAAATCTATGTGTAAAACTTGTGCGGGTGCAAGCTATTTATAGGCTCAAATAATGGTTCTCCCTTTGGAGTAGACAATTGGTATGCACCAAAACCAGAGGAACTTGTGATGACATAAGGGCCTAGCTAGTTAGGCTCAAACTTACTAGGTTTATCTCGATCTGCCTAGTTCTTAGGGTTATGCATTAGTACCAGGTCGCCAATGTCAACATGTCTAACTAGGACCCTCTTGTTGTAACTTTTGCAAAGACGGTTCTGATATGCTTGTAAGTGGGTCAATGCTTTATGTCTTCGCTCATCCAGTAATTCCAGCTCATGTAGCCTAGATATCTTGTACTCTTCATCATTGATTAACCCTTTCATGGACACTCAGAGAGAGGGGACTTCGACCTCAATGGGGATGATAGCCTCTGAACCAAAGAATAAGGAAAATGGGGTGGTGCTAGTGGGGGTATGAATATTGGTTCGTTATGCCCATAAGGAAGGGTTGAGTTGGATGTGTCAATGATGGCCAACGTCATTGACAATTTTCTTAAGGATTTTAATGATGGTTTAATTTGACGCCTCAGCTTGATCGTTGCCTTGCGGGTAATAGGGAGTGGAAAAATGGTGTTGGATGTGGAATTATTCACACACTTCACATAAGTATTGGTTTTTGAAGGGATGACCATTGTCTGTGGTTATGGACTGTGGGAGACAATAGCCAAAAATGATAAAATTCATAATGAACTTTGTGATTTGGTTGTCAGTGATGTAGGTAAGGGGAATGGCCTCTACCCATTTCGTAAAGTATTCAGTGGTGGTTATAATGAATTTATGGCCATTTGAGGAAGTGGGGTGAATTTTTCCCATGAGGTCGAGTCCTCGTTGAGCAAAGGGCCAAGGCAAAGTGATGGGCCTTAGTTCCTATGCTAGAGCATGAATGAGATCACCATGAACTTGACATTGTCTACATCGTTTGACAAATCGGTAAGCCTCCTGTTCCATAGTCAGCCAATAGTATCCTAGGCGCATAATATTTTTAGCTAAGGTAGGACCACTAGAGTGGGCACCACAAATTCTTCATGAACTTCGCATAAAGTTGTTTGTGTTCTTGTATTATCAAGACATCATAGTAGGGCTTTGTCAAAGGCTCGTTGGTATAAGGCATCCTCGATGATGGCGTAATAGGAGGATTTTCAGATAAAGTTCTTACATTGGTTATTAGATAAGTTCTCAGGTAAAATCTAGGAATGGAGGTAATTGTAAGTGTCAAGGTACAAAGGTGACTTGGGACCAACAAGTTCACAAACCATTTCAGGTTTTGGGATGTCGAAAGCGGCGACCAATAGTTGCTCCACTAAGTACTCATATTGTGATACGTTGTTAGGTATATCCAAGAGCGATTTGATGGTTGTCATGGCGTCTGTTGATTTGTTTTTTGTGTGAGGTATCTGACAAAAGGTGATATTGAAAAAGTAAAGCTTGAAGTTTTCAACCATTTTCTTAGAAGGGGTCAATTTCTCATCCTTTTTACCATAGTCATCGTTGATTGAATTGATGAATAACTATGAATCTTCGAAGACCTATATACTTTTGATCTTCCACTTGACTGCCATACGCAATCCCGTTAATAGGGCCTCATATTCTGCAATATTGTTTGTACAAGGGAATGTTATTCTAAATGATTTCGGTATGGTGTCATCTTGTGGGGTGATGAAATACCAACACCTGACCCATGATTAGTATAGGAGCCATCAAAGTACATCTTCCATAGATTACTTGTATCAATAGTGAAGAGTGACTCATCTAGAAAATCATCTATAAGGGGATGTTTTGCTTGTGTTGGTGCATCTACAAGTTGATCTGCTATTGCATGTCCTTTGATTGCCTTACACTCAACATATTGGATGTCATATTCACTAAGGACCATGACCCATTTTTCTAACTGCCCTATTAACATTGTTTTACAAAGAAGATACTCGAGTGGATCTATTTTTGCTACCGGATTTGTTTGATGGTTCAACTTGTAATGCCTTAACTTCTATGTTGCAAAGACCACTACCAGGCATGCCCATTCGATATGAGTGTAGTTGAGTTCATACCTCACCAAGGTCCTACTAATATAGTAGATTGCTCTTTCCTTTTCATCATGGTTGTTTTGAGAAAGTAATACCCCCAATGTTGTTGTGGTTGTAGATATAGATAATATGAGGGACTTCCCATCTATTGGTGGCATCAACACAAGAAGTGTTAGGAGATACTCTTTTATTTGTTGAAGTGACTCTTGGAATTTGTATGTCCATATGAAAGGGATCCCTTTATGTAACAGGTACTGAAACTGATGGCATTTGTCAGCTATTTGAGCTTTGAATCTCCTAATAGATTGTAGTCTCCCTTGTAATGTCCTTAATTGACTGATGTTCTTTGGTGGAGGCATGTCAATGATGGATTTTACCTTGGCGGGATCAACTTCTATTCCTCTATGTGAGACGATGTATCCCAATAATTTTTCGGATTTTACCCCAAAGAAACACTTCTTTGGGTTGAGACAGACCTTGTATGCTTCTAGTCGTTGAAATACTTTGTCTCAAGCCTGTAGATGGTCAACTCTGGTCAAGGATTTTACTAGGAGATCATCAACATAATCCTCCGTTAGGGTATACATTAAGTCATGAAATATTGTAGTCATTTCCTGTTGGTAGGTAGCTCCTGCATTTTTCAACCCAAAAGGCATGATGTTCCAACAATAGGTACCCTAGGGACAAGTGAAAGTTGTTTTACGTTGATCTTTTGAAGAAATACGAATTTGGTTATAGTCAGAGAATCCATCCATAAGGGACAACATCTCGTATCCTGCTGTAAGATCCACAATCATGTCTATACTAGGGAGAGGAAATTCGTCCTTAGGGAACACCTTATTTAAATCTCTGAAGTTAGTACATATATAGATTTTCCCATTTTGTTTTGTGATAGGTACCAAATTGGAGATCCAGTTTGCATAATCAATAGACCTGATAAAGTTAGCATCCAAGAGTTTCTTTAGTTCTATCTCGACCAACAAGGCAATTTGTGGATGCATTTTTCTGCGTTTCCACTTTATCGGTTGAGCATCTGGATGCAATGGCAAGTTATGTAAGACTAGCTCATCGTCTAACCCCAACATGTCTACGTATGACCAAGAAAAATTAGCTCCTCACTCTATGAAGAATGCTTGGATGTCAGTTTTTTCTTCTTCTATCAAGGAAGCTTGTAATAACACTATCTTAGGATCTTCAAGTGTTCCAATGTTAACCTCTTGTGTATCTTCAATTAGCATCGGTGATCGCTCTTGTGTAACAGTCTACAATAGGGACTACTTTATGGGAAAAAGAGACTTTTTCTATATTTCATTATTATTCGCTAAATTATTGTGTTGTGTATGCTTTTACAAAGAGAATGAAAGAGAGTTTGAGAAAATTATGAATTTATTTTCCAAGACTTTTTTTGTTTGATCATAGATTGTGGAAGGGGTATTTTAAGGAAGTAGATTCTTTGGAGTGGCTTGGCTCATTGTTGTGATTGAGGACCTTTTTTTATGAATAAGCGTCTAAATTATCATTTACAAAATTTAATATTACACATATATTCACAAAAATAGTGGGTGGATATAAAATCACATCCCTAGAGTCAACACGAGGCTACAACTTAGAGCATTAAACATAGAATCACATTGAATGTTGCTAGGTGGCTAAAGCAATAGTAGAGGGGGGATCCTAGTCATTTGAATTTCCCCATACATCAAGAAGTGTCCACGGGAGGGTTCCGCCCATCATCATATTTATCTTTATCTTCTTCTATAATAGTGTAACATACCAACCCTTTAATGAAGTAAAAATTTCTAATTTTACACCTTACGAGTAAATAAACTAAGTAACAAGCCATTGCAATACAAAATTTCTTTTCTTATTTGATAATTTCCATTCAAGATGCATAATATATTACAACATGAATTCCTTTTAATTCCATAAAATACATCAATGGAAGAAAGCGTACTTTTACATACATAGCTCAATGAGCTTTAGAACAAATAGTTGTAAGACAATCCAAGATCCTTCCTTTCAAATCTTGATTCTTCTGTCGCCATTTGTGGAGGAGAAGCATCACTCAGGCACTTTTCCGCCAACCAAAGACTCATAATTTGGTCCCCTACACATCTATCATTCAATAGATGGCCCTTCCCTTCGATGAAGAGATTGGTAGAGTAACCAATAACAACAACCAATTGAGCATAGTGTTGTGTCCTATATAACTAGAACATGTAATCCCACAATCTTTGTCTAGCATGTAATACTAGATCACAGTGAACTGACAGTGGAGCCAAAGGTCGTCACACTACTTTGGCCAAAGTATTTCATTTAGTATGTTCTACTGAGGGTCATCTATCACATACACTACTCAAGGCCGATTTGACTTAAGGCTATCTTAAGCTATGCATAGTATTTCCTTCAATGGATAGTCCATCATCCCAGATAACCTATCACCATAAAATCTTACTTGGAAAAAACCTACTTAAATAGTAAGTACACAAGCTAGGTATTTCCTTCAATGGATAGTCCATCATTCCAAAGATAACCTATATACTTAGATTACCCTACTTACTCATAAGTACTTAAACTTCCTCCCATACTGGATTTATCTATCCTAAGGGTAAACACAAGCTTTCCTAGTTAAATCAATAACTTAACTAAATACACCATATGTTATTTTCATGTTCAATCATACCTAGTATATAATACCTATGATAAAAACCCATCTCCTACTATGGAGTACTTAAAAACACATTATGCAATCAAAATAATAGCTTCAACTTCCCTTCCAAAATAATCTAAATTCTCTAATACATATACTAGGAAAAGACATCCCAACCATGCATGCAAGACACATCATTCCAAAAGTAAAATTAACAAAGAAGAAGAGATCCCCATGCCTATTACCGCTTATCCAAAATGAATGGTAGCAATGCAACCCTTTTCCATAGTAGCAAGCTTGGTAAACAACTTCTCAAGAATGTCACTATAAACTCTACCTTTCAATTTGATAGCTTAATTGTCTCAAAATATAATCCCTTTCAAACTATATGAACTCACTTCCTTTCTCTCTCTCAATGCAAAGAAAAGTATGGTTGCAAAAGAGTGATATGGAGGACTAAGATGCCCTTACTATTGTGTTAGTCCCACTGCTTGTTTTCAGGGAAAACTTAGAGTATTCGAATGTCAAAATCAGATCTGGAAGAATCTCTAAAAAATGACCTTAGGAGGACTAAGATGCCCTAGGTGGTGACTTAGTCCCATTCTAAATTTCTGAAATCTTTGAATGTGGTCTTGAGGTCCAATGTCCGCACTTCCTTCTTCTTAGATCTCAGATTTTGAATCTTTTGAATTTGGCCTATAGGTGAGTTTTCATGAAAATGACAACTTTGTGATGCAACTTTGTAACTTTGCAACTTTGCACTTTAAATGATCTTCAAGTCTTCAACCTGAATCTTCAATCACAAAGACACAAGAGGGGAAAAGCTTGTTGATTTTTAGTAAATGGGGGTTTTCCATGGTCAAACCCCTTGTTGGTAATTAAACCTTGAAATGAAATGAAATGGAGGGAAATGATGAATGAACAACATGCAATGTTAAAACTCACTAAAACCTTGCTATGAAGTCTACAAACTTGTGTGAAATGGCTAGCTTGGATATAGATCTTGAATCCAATGAATGCTTGATAGATATGGACTTGAATTTCTTGCTTGAATCAAAACCCTACATCACAAATGTTAGCTCAAAAACACACATGATTCAAAAATATCCTTGATATGATGCTTGAATCTTGATGATGGCTCCAAATGCTTGATAAATTGCTCTTGATCTCACAAACTTTTCTTAGGAATGAATACTTGAATTCTTAGATTGCTTGTTAGATTCTTAGATATGAAAATGAGTGAAATAACCGAAGACATATGAAGTCATTAATTAAATAAGGCCAAATCCCACTAGAATTTGAAATTAAATCTCGAAAGAAGCTTAAGGGGGACTAAGATGCCCTAGGTGGCATCTTAGTCCCACTTCTTGAAAACTTGGGGCACACACTACAAAAAGGGGCCCATTTAAGGTTCCATTGAAAAGGGGGTCCCAAGAACTTAGGGGGACAAAGATTCCCTACGTGGCGTCTTAGTCTCAACCCAAAATTTAGGGACACTCAGCCAGAATCCTTAAATTATCATTTATCCATTATTGTTTGTCGAGATTTTCTAGAAAAATATATAGTTTATAAATCTTGTGGATGCAAAATAAGACCAATTAAGAAATAAATAAAGATAAATAAAGCAAGGCGGGCCCAAAAAAGTGTGAAAATGCAAGGATATGCATTTTCCTACACTACATTTAGCCCCCACTTTAGTGAGAGGATGAACTTGCTTCAAACTCACACTAAAGTAGCCAACCACACAATCAAGAGGGGTCCAAATGTACAAGTGTTAGTAAGATAGGATGAAAATAAATAAGAGGGTGGCTAAGCCCCTAGGATCAAGATCCTATGGAAAACCAACATAGGAACACACTTTCAGATGATATATGAAGCCATAACTAGATCAAAAACATACACCATTAAAGATAGGAAGAAGGAATAAGGAAAACAAAAAAAATGCAATGGATCAAGCTTCGAATGGCCGTCCAACGCACTGTGGACCAGGTCTAGGTTGTTTGTCCAAAAAGGTTTACAAGTGGAATACGTTGTCCACAATGCAAACAAAAGTGCATGCTCATAAGGGCTAGTGAAGTCAGTTGTCCACTAGGTGAGACCCAAGAGGTCCATATCAGAGTCATACCCCCATGACTATGATAAGGACAAAAATGATTGCTGATAAGGGCTAGTGAAGCTAGTTGTTCACTAGGCGAGCCCTAGTGGACCATATCAAAGCCATACCTCCATGATTTTAATAAGGTACAAAAATGCATGCTCACAATGACTAGTGAAGCTAGTTGTTCACTAGGTGAGCCCCAAGAAACCATATTAAAGCCATACCTCCATGACTTTAATAAGCTACAAAAAGAAAATGCAATACAATGAGAAAGAGGGATGTTCAAAGGGATGTTTCTTAATTCATGTGAGGTCCTATCCTTAGGGGACATTGTTCCTAATGTCTCCAACAGAGGACCAATCAAAGGATAAAAGATTCACAACTTAGGGAATGCAGTATGCCACATTATCACTAAGAGGAAAGTAATATGCTAAGATAGGTCATTCTCTTGAAGGAAATTACTCGCAATGTCACCACAGAGAGAAAAACACGCCGCATGAACTAAGAAAATCACATCAAGGAACATGGAAAAAAATGCAAATGAAATCATGCCAAGATAATGCCAATGTATGCCCCCACTTTAAACAAATTGCTAACACCATGCTGTGAGAAATTACTTTAAAGTAGAAAAACATGAGAAAGAGAAAGGAAAAGAGGGTTGCCCCCTAGAAAAACATAAGGGATCTATGGATTCGGGATCAATATCAGTCTTTTCTGCAATGATATTAGAGAGCTCAAAATTATCATCATTCCCCAAATACACAACTAGAAGAATGACATAAAGAGAGCGAAAAAAAATGAAAAACCTTTTTGGGTCAACATGGAAGAGACATAGGGTGTCTCGACACCTTGCATCATCCCCAAAAGGAAAACACAAGAAAAAAATGCAAATGAAAGGCAAAGATCAATGAAAATCAAAAAGTTGATGACATATAGATGAATGTAGGTACAAATAGAGGAATGCATAAAGAGAGAGGGAACATCAAACAAAATGTCACGAGGGATCACATTATGCGCATGCAATCAAACAAAAAGAAAGACAAAAAGGAAAGCAAAAATAAAAGTAAAGCACAGGTGAGTCAACCTAGAGTAGGTCATCCGCCTCCCAATCTCAGTCTACATAAGTGGAAGGTAGACAACAAACCAAAGGGACAATGAAAAATGCATTACTAGGACAAGGCTATCTTCTTCTTGCCCCCATTGAGTGCAAGACAAGAATGAGTTGAGGTAGGTGATGAGAAATATCATGTAATAGTGAGAATAAATTATTCTACAACTATTACATGACAAAGGGGGAAGGAAAGGATATTCTAAGCAATCACTTCATAGCAATCATTTCCATCAAAGTGAAATTTTTTCAATACTAACTTGAATGCACGACACTCATCAGTACTGTGGCCGAGAGTTCGGTGGTATTGACAAAGTGGAACTTTTACATCTTTAGGATATAGCACCAGCCTATCTTTTATTGGTGGTAATGTTATTAGTTATTTGTTCAAAAGAAATTGGAGTTTCCTTTCACTTTCGGGTGGCAGACAAGGAAACCTTAGTTTTTGTAACTTGTAAGGCCTTTTACGTTTAATAGATTCACTGACTTCCCTATTTGAAAGTTGAGGGAGAGGACCTAGGGTTATCCTATCATCCTTATCATTTCTATGAGTCATTGGTTGTTCTTTAGGAAGAATGAAATTTATATTAGGGGGATAATCAAAGATCACCGTACCATCACTACAAAGCCTTAGGTATTATTTAGGAAATCTTATGTTGTTAGGAGGATCTTGATATCATAGCCCTTTTTTGTTTTCAATAGTTGGTATTTTCTCTAGGAGTTGGTGAATTTCATATTCACTTTTTGTATCACATCCTTGTTTACTCAAGATTGTGAATCCTTTTCCATATGTTTCTTCTAGGTTGATTGGAGTGTTTGTTACTTTGTTATTGTAATGTCACAAAATTGCACCTAGGAGCAATTCCACATTTTTTCACTTTTTCCTAGGATTTATGACACCTTAGAGCATTAATGACAAAAATCCCATGAGTCAAAATTTCGCATTTCTAACCCCAATGTTGGGAATAGGATGCCATTTAATTACATTGTAAACATATTTTATGTATCTCCTAAGTCCTTGGAATGTGTTCCACAACACTAGGATTAGGAAGAGATTAATTTGGAATGAAATAAAAATTTAATTTGACATTTGTAGTTATTCCTAAATAATAGGAGCATGTGGGGACGCCTTGGGAGAGCTCCTACAAAATACTAGCACATGGGCACCTACATGGGAGGTGGGACCCATCTTGGTTGAGTTATGTTTCAGTTATCTTCAGTTTCATGTTAGTTAAATTTGGTTGACTTGAGTTGTACGTACAGATAACAGGTGGATACATTTAGTTAATAGATGGTGGATCACTCATGCATGTTATTTTGCATGAATCAGTGACATATATGTTTCTGTTGGAAAAAGTACCTCAATGCTTACTGACATGGAACTCTTGAAAGAGCAGTATTAGTGAGACCCTTGGAATGTCTTGCCGACAAGAAGTTGTGTTCTAAAGTCTTGGAGGGATTAGATCATTGTGACCTAGGACCTGTCTTTCCGACGAAAGTCATCGAGGTGACCAGAGCAGTTAGAGTGAGATTCCAAACTCATTCTAACAACATAAGTCTGGGTGATATCGACATGACCTCGTGAATGTCTTGCCGATAACAACCATCAACGTGACCAGAGAAGTTGGTGTGAGATTTCTAACTCGTTTTGATGGCAGATGTCTAGGCGACGAAGATCATCGGGGAGACTCTTGCCGATGAACGCGTCGGGGAGACTTGAGCTATCGACGTGACTTCCTGATCTCTTTTCGATAGTATTACTCTTGTTGATGGATATGCTAGTGATGAATGATCGGTGTGACTCTTGTCGATATGCGTGGTCTTGGTGTTCTTTGGGACATCGGGGAGACTTGAACCATCGATATGAATTTCTAGTTTGGTGTCGATAGCGTTGGTCTTGCCGATGGTCCTGAGATCGGAGAGACTTCACCAAGTCTAAGTGATAGACCAGTAGAAGCTGATGTCATGTGCAATGGTCTATGGGTAGTCTGGCATCGGTGAGACACAGTCTGTTGTCTCACCGATGAGCGATATAGTTGAAGTATTTTGATCAAGTGTTTGTCCTACATGGTTTGTTTTGAACCAATGAGAGTAGCATAATGCAAACCGATTGGCAGTTGAACTATTGTGACCATTCTCTTGTGGGAAACAAACAAACCACTTGAGCATGCATTAAAAGTTTGGTCAAGGGTTTGGTCTAGGGGGTTGGTCGAATGATCTGTGAGTGAAATAGATTGTATGTTGAATGAAAGCATTGTAACATTGTAATTCGATACAAGGTTGATAAGGGAAATGTTGTTGCTATAGAATTGTCATCTGAAAAGAAGACTTTGTAACTTGTATGTAAATTGATTACTGTAATACAAGTGATCTTTCTTTGGTGTGGTGGGTTTTTCTCCCGTAAGGGTTTTCCCACGTAAATCTAGTGTCAATTGTGTTATGTGTTTATTTCTTAGTTTTGTTATTTCTTTCATCCGTGTCTTAATGAACTATAATTGTAAACGTTAAAAGGCATATCTCTCTTCTCCTTTGAGTCTTGGCATTAGGAAAATTTGTTCCGCAATTGAATTTTTCCTAACAAGTGGTATCAGAGCCTAGCTAGTTGTGTTATCCTTGTGGGTAGATCGGTTTTTTGTGTCAATTTTTATTCAGTGGGAGTTTTGTAGAAATCTTGAATTTTTCTAATTATAGATTAAGATGGCAATGACAAGTACATTTGGAAGGATTGAAATTGAGAAATTCAACGACAACAATTTTGATTTGTGGAAACTTAAAATGGAAGACTTGTTGGTGGATCGTGATCTTTGGATTGCTATGTTTGGAACGAAACCTACAACCATGAAGCAAGAGGATTGGGACATCGCAGATCGAAAAGTAAAAGGGTCGATAAGACTCTATTTGGCACTCTATTCTCTTGAACATTCATGAAGAGAAGACTACTTCTTTGTTGTGGAAAATACTGGGAGGTATTTATGAGGGAAATTCCTTGGTAAATAAGTACATTCTTGAGGAATAAATTGTACTCTTTGAAGATGGAGGGAGGAAAATATGTTGTTGATCACTTAAATACCTTTAACATGCCAATTTCTTAGTTAACTTCTTTAGGTGTGAAGATTGAAGAAGAAGATCAATGCATGCTCTTGTTATGTTCTTTGCCAGATTCTTGGGATCACTTGGTGATGGCAATTGGGAGCATGAAAAACACTTTCAAAATGGAGGATGTGATTGCTTCTTTTTTATCAAAAGAGATGAGAAGTAAATCTTCTGAGATGAAGAAGGAGGCTCTTGTTGTTCGAGGAAGATCGAAAGAAAAAGGATAAGAAGTCAAAATCGAAATCAGAAGGGAGATCAAAGTCTCCTGGTAAGACGTCCAAGGTGAAGTGCCGGAACTGTGGGCAGCCTGGTCATGTTTGAAAGGATTACAAAGAGGAGAAAAAGAACTGGAAGAATAATTCTTCTGATAATGATTCTTCTCAAAGCAATGCAAATACCTTTATTGCAGCCTTGGCAACTTAGGCATCAAATGATGCCTGGCTAATTGATTCTAGAGCATCATTTCACATGACATCTCATAGAGACTGGTTTACTAAGTATGAAGAATGTGATGGTGTAAAGTTGTATCTGGAAAGCGATTCATCTCCGGAGATAGTTGGTCGTGGAAGAGTCAGAATTCAGTTTCCTGATGGAAGAGTTAAAGGAATTGATGGTGTAATGCATATACCAGGTCTATCTCAAAATTTAATTTTTGTAAGTGCAAGTTGAACGATGTTGGAGTGCAAGTCTCGTTCTCTAGCAATGGATGTAAAATGACTAGAGGCTCGATGGTGTTGGCTAGGGGTGCTCGAATTGGTACTCTGTTCAAGTTGGATGCAATGGTTGTTCAATGCAATAGAGTCTCTGCAAAGTCACAGAAGGTTGTTCGTAAAGAGAAGAATGAAAATGTTCCCATTGGGACAAATTCCTTGGAAGTGAAACTTCTAGTAGAAAAGACTATGCTTTGGTATGAAAGGCTTAGTCACATTGGTGAAAAAGGTTTGAAATCCTTGAAAAATAAAAGCCTAGTTGAGGGGCTTGATGATTGTAATCTTGATTTTGAATTATGTGAACATTGTATATATGGAAAACAACACCATGTTACATTATACTCTAGTCCTCATAAATCTTTTGGTGTTTTGGATTATATTCATTCTGATGTGTGTGGTCCAATGGATGTTCCTTCATTATCGAAGTCTAAATATTATGTTTCTTTTATTGATGATTATTCGAGAAGGGCATTTGTGTATTTAAAAAAAAGTAAATTAGAAGTGTTCAACCATTTTAAAGAATTTAAAAACCTTGTGGAAAATTAGACTGGAAGAAAAATAAAGTGTCTAAGGACTGACAATGGTGGTGAGTTTTGTTCTGATGAGATTTAAAGGTATTGCAAAGACCATGGGATTAAGAGGCATAAGATAATGCCTTACACTCTGCAACAAAATGGAGTTTTTGAAAGGTTGAATAGGACGTTGATGGAGAAGGCAAGAAGTATGTTGAGAAATGTTGGTTTGGAGCAGAAGTTTTGGGCTGAGGTTGTGGCTACAACATGTTACTTGTTAAATCGGTCTCCTTCATCGACACTTGTTGATATAATGCCTATGGAAGCTTGGTCTGGTAAGAAGCCATCTCTTAGACATATTCGTGTTTTTGGCTGTGAAGCATCTGTTTATGTGTCAAATGTAAAAAGATCTAAATTGGACAACAAATCTGAAAAATGTATCTTCATTGAGTATGGCCTTGGTGTGAAAGGATACAAACTTTGGAATCCTATGACTAAGAAGGTATTGTACAACAAAAGTGTAATATTTCGGGAACTAAAACCTTTTTCAGTGGATCTGCAGTCAGGGATAGAAGAAGAGGAAGAAAAGAATTATATTGTTGAGATACCTCTAACTCTAGAAAAAGAGGAACAACACATTGAAAGTGTACCTGAAACTAAGGAGAGTTTGAGCAGCTCTAAGAGTTCTAAACAAGAAGAAGAACCACAACCTTAGGCTCAGCCTATGAGGAGGTCTACACGTGAGAAGAAACAACCAGATAGGTATGGATTCTCTATGTTAGATTCTAGTTTCGCCTCTGCTTTCATTACTAACATGGATGAGCCTAGGACTGTAAAAGAGGCAACTGAAATGTCTGATTTAGATTCCTGGTTCGAAGCCATGAATGAAGAAATGGCATCATTAAGGGAAAATGTTACTTGGGATTTGGTTCCATTGCTTGAAGGTAGAAAGCTTGTGAGCTACAAGTGGGTGTTTAAAAATAAAATTGGTCTAGATGGCTATGTTGAAAAGTATAAAGCGAGGTTGGTTGCAAAAGGTTATTCCCAGGTAGAGGGAATTGATTATGGGGACATTTTTTCTCCTGTAGCAAAGCTGGCATCTATCAGATTTCTCTTATCACTTGCTGCATCATATGATTTGGAGATTGAGCAGATGGATGTGAAGACATCATTTCTTCATGGTGATCTTGAAGAAGAAATCTATATGTCCCAGCCTAAGCACTTTGTGAAAAAAGGTAAATAAAATCTGGTTTGCAAGTTGAAAAAATCTTTGTATGGTTTGAAGCAATCACCTAGGTTGCGGTACCAAAAATTTGACACATTTGTTTTGTCTTTGAGATTTGTAAGATGAAAATTAGATCATTGTGTGTACTACAAGAATTAAAATGACTGGATTCTTATTATTGCCCTTTATGTTGATGATATCTTGTTCATAGGAAATAGTAAGTTAATGATTTCTGATCTAAAATCTCAGATGTCTGCAAAGTTTGAAATGGAAGATCTTGGTGTAGCTAGGTATATTCTAGGGATGGAAATAACCAGGGACAGAAAGGGCATAAAGCTTTGGCTTAGCCAGAGTAAGTATATTAATACTATTATGGAGATATTTGGTATGAATGATTGCAAGTAGCTAGTTGTTCCAATTTTGCAGGGGATGAATCTATCTGTTAAAGATTGTCCAAAATCTCCTACCGAGATGGAGGACATGGCCAAAGTGCCTTATGCTAGTGCAGTTGGCAGTTTAATGTATGCAATGGTATGTACAAGGCCAAACATTGCTCAAGCAGTGGGAGTTCTTAGTAGATTTATGGCGAATCCAGGAAGGACACATTGGGATGTTGTGAAAAGAGTGTTTAGATATCTTAGGGGCACTTCAAAATATGTTGTGTTACCATGGAAATTTGGTTGGATCACAGAGGACTCCCAACATTCACGGATATGTGGATTCTGATTGGGTAGGGGACATTGATAGTAGAAGGTCCACAAGTGGATATACTTTCATGTTGAATGGTGGTGCAATTAGTTGGATGAGAAAGTGACAAGTTGTAGTCGCTTTGTCCACTATGGAAGTTGAGTACATGGTAGCAACTCACACCTGTAAAGAAACAATCTAGTTAAAACGTTTGTGTTCTAACACTGGGTTTGATGCATGGTAGATTACAATTTACTGTGATAGTCAAAGTGCTATTTGTCTGGCAAAAAATCCTACTTTCGATGCTAGGACAAAACATATTGATGTGTAGTATCACTTTGTACGAGATATGGTGGAGGATGGAAAGGTCTCTTTAGAAAAGGTGGATACTCTGGAAAATTTTGTAGATCCATTGATGAAACCAATGAGCACAAACAAGTACAGGTGGTGTACTAGTTCAATGGGCCTTGGTGCCCATAAAACTCAGTAGTTTTGTTGTGCTCTGGAGGTGTCAGTAAGATCTTCATTAAGTGGGAGTATGTTGGGAAAGGTGCCTCAATGCTTATTGACATGGAACTCCTGAAAGAGCAGTATCAATGAGACCCTTGGAATGTCTTGCCGACAAGCAGTTGTGGTCTAATGTCTTAGAGGGATCAGATGGTTGTGACCTATGACCTATCTTGCCGATGGAAGTCATTGGGGTGACCAAAGCGGTCGGAGTGAGATTCCAAACTCATTCCGACAACAGAAGTCAAGGCGATATCAACATGACCCCGTGAATTTCTTGCCGATAAGAACCATCAGTGTGACCAGAGCAATCGTAGTGAGATTTCTAACTCGTTCCGATGGTAGATGTTTGGGCGATGAGATCATTGGGGAGACTCTTGTCAATGGACGCATCGGGGAGACTTGAGCTATCGACATGACTTCCTATTCTCTTGCCGATGGATCTGCTCCTGATGAATGATCGGTGTGACTCTTGCCGATATGTGTGGTCTTGGTGTTCTTTGGGACATCAGGGAGACTTGAACCATCAGTATGAATTTATAGTTTAGTGCCAATAGCATTGGTCTTGCCGATGGTCTTGAGATTGGGGAGACTTCACCAAGTCTGAGCGATAGACCAGTAGAAGTCGGTGTCGTGTGCAACGGTCTGTGGGAAGTCTGGCATCAGTGAGACACAATATGTTGTCTCGCCAATGAGCGATACAGTTGAAGTCTTTTGGCCAAGTGTCTATCTTACGTGGTTTGTTTTGAACCAATGAGAGTAGCAAAATGCAAACTGATTAGCAGTTGAATTGTTGTGATTGTTCTCTTATGGGAAACAAATAGAATGCTTGAGCCTGCATGAACAGTTTAGTCAAGGATCTGGTCAGGGGGGTTGGTCAAATGATCTATGAGTGAATTTGATTGTATGCTGAATGAAAGCATTGCAATAGTGTAATTCGATACAAGGTTGATAAGGGAAATGTTGCTGCTATAGAATTTCCATCTGAAAAGAAGAGTTTGTAACTTGTATGCAATTTGATTATTGTAATACAAGTGATCTTTCTTTGGTGTGGTGGGTTTTCTCTCGTAAGGGTTTTCCCACGTAATTCTAGTGTCAATTGTGTTATGTGTTTATTTCTCAGTTTTTTTGTTTCATTTCATGTGTGTCTTAATGAATTGTAATTGTAAATGTTAAAAGGCATATCTCTCTTCTCCTTTAAGTCTTGGCATTAGAAAAATTTGTTCCGCAATCAAATTTTTCCTAACAGTTTCAGTTAACAAAGATTAACTTGGGCCCACCTTGGGTGCTGGTTGGCACCTTTGAGTTACAACTATTGCATGGAAAAGATATTTGCAATGCTCAGTTAAGTGGGACCCAGTTTGGGCATCTACTTTGAGGATGAGCTTGCATGAGATATTATTGAAAACTAAGAGGTTAACACTTCAATGTTGGGTGCCAAATTTGAGGGAGACTCTTGTTTGAATTATTCATGCATGTGTGAACTCAACTTTGCAACCCTAGGCGCGGATTTTCTCAAGAGGCTTTGTGATCTTGTATTTGATAACTCTTATGAGAGGGTTTTGGTGAGAAAATATTGCAGGTTGTGAAGAAGATTTGTTGAAAAACAAGGAAGCATATCAAGGAGAACTGAATCAGTGTTATTGCAATTTTATTCAAAGGTTAAATAATACAAGCAAGACCAATTTTGGATGAGTTTTTTCCGGAAAGGGTTTCTCCACGTACATGTTGTGTCCTTTCTATTATGTCTTATATTTCTTCTACAATCTTCTGTCTACTTTCTACAACATTAAAATTGATCTAATTGATGATTAATCATACACAAGGAATTGTGAGAAAGAATACTAAAATTGAATCTATAGTTACACAACATTTATAGGTTTTAAGCTACATTTTTACTATAGTTTTACCTTCATTTTTACTATAGTTTTACCTTCATTTTCAACAATGTGGACCAATGTGAAGCAACAAAAGCCTAGCAACACGTTTCCTAAAAATCTAGGTCTTGGACGCCTGCACAATGTGCTAGCGTCCTGATGGTTTTCTGAGTTTGAAATGGGGAATCTGGAATCTTAACTCTCTCAGCACTTGTCCTAGTAGTCAGAATTCAGATGTAATGGATCTTTTTCTCCTTTTCATGCATGAAAAAGCCATATTTTTCTCTCATTTGGGGGTTTGATTCATTAGATCAAAGCTCTCTCCACATTTTCATCATTGAGTTCTCTTCATTCTCGAAAACAACACTCTCATAAGCGAAGCCATGCCGGACTGAGGTCCTTCTAGTAGTTCTACTCCTGAAGTGGGTTTTTCTTTCACCACACGCTTTGTCCTTTCTGTTTACACTCCTTTCCAACTTGGTTGTTTGTGGATGTGGGAACACCAAAATGGGGGTCTGATTGAAGCAAACCCCTTTATAGCCCCAACCTTTCCCCTCATTCTTCTATGTGTAGGTTGCAAAGCGGAGCTTGGAGTGAATAATCAAACGTTTGGTTGAAGGTAAGTTTTCCCCAAGTTCTCCTTGCATTTTTTCTTGAAGTCTTTCTTCTCTATTTGATCATTTTGTTCAGTAGATCTTAGGTCCAAGTCAAGAAGTGGAACTTTTTTCCACCCATTCAAGCCCCTCAACACTTTTTTGCTTAGGATACCAACATGCCATTTGGATGACAATGCACCGTGCTAGAGTCTTAAATATGCATTGTAGTCCTTTGGCCGAGAGCTCCTTTGTCCGAGGCAGAGACCTAGAAGTTTCACTCTCTCAAGATCTAAAACAATTTTCTTTGAAATATAACTTGTGTACATTTCTTTAACACTTCTTCGATCTATTTAAACTAAGGTGGATAAGGGTAGTTTGTTCCCATGTGATCTCTTGAGAATGAAGAGACCCATGTGCACAACGAATCCCTCTTATCTCACATTTTGGTGAACCCGACATGAACATGTCAAATCGATTCTCACAATGTTTTCATGTTTATGATAGTGCTTTCTCTAAGGAATATTTTGACATGTTGGATGATACTCTAGATGGCTTCTTAGAAGTGCCATCCACTATTCATAAATCTCCTGAGAAAACTTCCTCTCCGCAAGCCATAAATTCAGTGAATGTAACATTGTAGTTTTTGTGGTTCCTTCGAGCCCTAAGAAACCTATCATTTATGTAACCCCGTTTGACCCTCCTATGGAGGATTATTCTATCTATGGGATTTTGTGTCAGAGCAATTCATCAGACTTATACTCAAGGTTCGTAAAAGCTACAAATTCTACTTCCTATAATGATGCTAGGCATACATATAACATAAGAAGAGACAAACAAAACTTGGATCAAAAACCTTTTGTTCTTGTGCCTCAACCCACTCAAGTTCCTACTTCTTTACTGCCTTCTCAATCAAGCCTTCCTTTAGCACCTAAACCTGCGATCAAAGCACCAGGTGATTATGATCTTGTCGAACAACTTCGTATTAATCCAACTAAGATCTCACTTTGGGACTTCCTTCAGACCACTTCGGCTTATCAAGAGATGCTTCAAGAAGCCTTGCAAAAGATCTTCTTGCCTGCCTCCGCTAGGCCTACGAATTTTAATGCATTGTTGGCTCATATTCAATCAGATTCGCCTAATATTACGTTCCATCCACAAGAAATATCGCCTTCAGATGTGCAGAAACAAGCGGGCCCTTTGATGATTATAATTAATGTTAATAATATTGGTATTAGGTGTACTCTCGTTGACACCGGTTTGACTCTCAAAATATGTGGTATCGACCTACTACCTAAGATCAAAGTTGATTCATCTTCTTTGGAAGCTTCTTCCTTGTACATTTGTGGTTTCAATAACGCTGGTCGTCAAGATCCAAGCATGATAATAATGCCTTTGTAGCTAGGTCTCGTTACCTTACCTACTTTGGTTTATGTCATGCATGTTCCCTTACCTGACAATCTTCTTTTGGGGAGACCCTAGATTCCTGTTATAGGTGTCGTAACTTCTACATTACATCATTCCTTAAAGTTTGTTGTAAATAATCGAGTGGTCACAATTAAAGTTGATCCAAAAAAAAATCACCTTTGTGAGCTAGCGGCTGCTAGTCGAGCTTCAGTCATATCCACTCTTAAGAATTGTATTCCATCCTTAACCACCGACGCTATGCCATGTTCCTCGTCGATACCCTCCGTGGAGGTTGTTCTCAGAGCGAGTGTTGTTAGAGATAAACCACCTAAAGAGGAAATTCCTAAGTCTTCCTCATCTTCTCCTTCTTTTCAATCAAATGATTTCCTTGGTGATGATTGGGGCTCCTTGGAATTCTATGAATTATTTATAGTAGAATACAAGGTGAGTCCCTCTTGTAGAGATTTTCCAATGCCTTTGATGTAAAGATGAACGATACTCACATTAAGGAAGAGAAATGTGATCCTATCCAGAAGACCAGTCCTTCCTCCACTGAGGAGAGTAGCCCCACTCTTACGAAAGAGGGTAACATTTATGAACCTAGAAAAGAAGGTGGAAGCACTCCCATGGATGCGTTCAATGTTCATTGGTGGAATGAAACCCTCTACATGGAGCTGCCACTTCCCGAGGTTTTTCAAAATTGTTATGGTTTTGGGTATGAAATTGCTTCTCGATATGGCTATGGATATAAAGGCCTAGGGTTTATCGAGCAAGGAATCCAAGTCCTTATCCAGTTCAATTCGTGAAAGCGCAATCTGGGTTTGGGGTGCTCTATTGAACAGTCTAAGAAAAAACCTTTGTGGAGCGTTAACATGATTTCAATCAAACCACTAATTTTGGTCCATCCCAAAATGATAGAGGATAGGGGGCAGGGTGAGAAAATCCCTTTATATTTCTTCTCTTCGGATGAAGCACTTGAGGAGTTCCTGGGTGCCTACTCCTCGTTGCCTCCCTTCCATCACAAGAGATGGTTCCTGTATCGCTTACATAAAAAAGCATACTTTGGGGAATTTGTCTTGATTGTTGATGGTGAGGATCCTCTATCCAATGTTGGTGATGATGTTCCAATACCGCATCCTAAAGATCATAGTTCTATCCTTAGAGGAGATACTACTGAAATCTCTATGGATCCTAAGTCCTCTGAAAAAGTAATTAAGATTGGGAAACGTCTCTCTTCAGAAGAAGCGGATGAACATTTTGATCTCTTGCATTCTCATCCTGATATCTTTTATTGGACATATGATGATATGCCTGGTATTGATGAGTCTATAGTGGTTCACAATATCATCCTATGTCCCCATGCTAAGCCGGTTAAGCAGAAAATCCAAAATATCAATCCCAAGGTGGTGTTGATGGTTAAGACTGAGATAGAGAAGCTGTTGAAAGCAGGATTTATCCATGAAACCGACTATTCCCTTGGATTTCAAATATTGTTGATATTAGTAAACTTGATGGTTGTATTTTCATATGCATTGAATTTTGTGATCTTAATAAGGCTTCTCTTAAAGATAATTTTCTGCTACCTAATATAGATATGATTGTGGAATCAACTACAGGCCATGCATTGTTATCCTTTATGGATGGTTCCTTGAGTTACAATCGGATCCGTATTAATCTAGATGATTAGTACAAGAAAAACTTCACTACCCCTTGGGGTACCTTCTATTATGTGGTCATGCCTCTTGGGTTAAAGAATGCAAGAGCAACATACCAATGGGTGATGACCCTAATATTTCATGATTTTATTCATAAGATCTTAGAAGATTATGTTGATGACATCTTGGCGAAATCAATAAACCATCAAGACCATGTAAAGAAACTTTGTCTTATCTTTGAAAGGCTTCAACTTTATAAAATGATACTCAATCCCCATAATTGTGTCTTCGGTGTGGATGTCATTTTTTTTTTAGGATTCATAGTTTCTCACCGTTGGGATCGAAGTTGATATGAAGAAAATGGGTGCAAAGTTTAGAAGGGAAGATTTAGGAAATTCGAAGGTTTATATCTCAATTGGTTGATCGCATCCTTCCTTTCACTCATTTGTTGAAGAAAGATGTCTGCTTCATATGGGATGAAGAGTGCTAGAAGGCTTTTGAGTCAATCAAAGTCTATTTGGCCAATCCTCCTGTATTGATGCTAACTATGCAAGATAGACCCTTTTTTCTTTACCTCACAACATCACCATGTGGCTTGGCAGCTTTGCTGGCTCAGTATGATTATTTCAAGAAAGAAAGGGAAGTGTACCACATTAGCCGCATTCTAGTTGATTATGAAACTCGTTATTCCTCCATGGAGAAACAATTCCTTACTCTTGTCTTTTCTACGTAGAATTTTACACACTACCTTCTCCTTGTTGAAACACACATCATTGTAAAAAGTGACCTTTTTAAAGAATTCATTCTCTAGTGCCGAACTTGCTGGGAGGTTAGCGAAATGGGTTATGTTGCTTTCTAAGTTTGATATAAATTTCATTACTCAGAAGTCAATAAAGGGTCAAGTGGTTTCTAATAAATTGGTAGACGATCCATCATCTTGCTCCTTCTCAGGGTTAGATTTGTTTCCTAATGAGAACATTTTTGTGATTAACTATGACCTTGAATGGAAGATATATTTTGATGGGTTGAGGTGTTAGACTAGTTCCGGAGTAGGCGTGGTCTTAATATCCCCTGAAGGTAAATCAGCCCCTCTATCCTTTGGATTGGATTTTCCTTGAACCAATAACATTGTTGAGTACAAAGCTCTCATTGTTGGCTTATGTGCTGCAATTGCATGAAGAATCAAACATCTCTACATACTAGGTGATTCTAAAATTATTGTGAATCATATTATGGGAAACTATCAAGCTAAAAAAAGTAAGTTGTCTTCATATCGAGACCTTGTTTTGTCCTTGCTCAATCAATTCTCTTCTTTCATGATAGATAGTATCCCTAGAAGGGAGAATAGACATGTCAATGCCATGGAAATAACTGCTTCTTTGGTACCTTTGGAGGAGGATATGAAAGAATCCGATTTCATGGTTCAGGTCCTATGAACCCCAATGGTTTCTGATCAACCTGAATCTGATATACTTGTGTGTTCTCACTTAGACTCGGGAGAATGGTTCTCTAACATCTATAACTACCTAAATACTAGAAAATTTCTCAATGATCCAACAAAGAATTATCACACTCGCATACAAAAGATTTATGTACGTTATGTTATTATTTCTAATGTTCTTTATCGAAAATCCTATAACTATTGAAAAATGAGGTGTTTTCTTAGCTTAATACTCTGTAAAACTTTAAGATTGCTGATCTAAATAAGATTTTCCTTTTGTTACAAATTATTTGTGGGTGATTATCTCAATTAATCCATTTTACTGTTGTAGAATGTAGACAAAAGTTGATAGAAGAACTAGACAGGATAATAGAAATATTACACAAGATGTACCATGGAGAAACCCTTTCGGAAAAAAACTCCACCAAGAATTATTCTCTATTATTCAAACTCTGAAATACAATAGATTCAATTCTTGCTCGAGAATGCTTCTTCTTGCCTTCACCAATCTTCTTCACAACCTGCAATAGCAACTGATACAAACTCTCTTCAACTTGCTTGAGATAAATAGGCTTTAATCAACATTGTAAAATCCAAATGAGTTACAATAACAATGCTCAAGCCTTATCCCTAAAAGGTACACCTATCTCTTGTAAGTAGAGTTGTGTCGTGAAGAACAAGTTCAAATCATCTCCTTCATCCATTTGGGCGTCCCAAATTGAATTCATAACTCAACCTTTATTCTGTAAATATCTTAAGGCTTCATCCTAAAAGTTGGCACCTAAATGAGGGCCCCACTTAACTAAGCCTTAAAAAATATCTCAACATGCAAAGGAGATAATTCTAAGAAGCCAACTTGGGAGCCTAAAGTGGGTCCACGATATTTCTTGTTAACTGAAACATTTCTCAATACCATTCATGCAAAAAAATGTGCATGCATGATCCTCCATCTGTTAACTGAAAGTAGTCGCTGTTATCTATCATGCAACTCAAGTTATTAGCTATGCATTCCAATTTAATTGAAGTCAACTAGCATTCAATTAAAACTAATTGAAGATAACTGAACCATAACTGAACTGAACTGAACTTCATGCATGCAAACATCAAACCCTAACTCCTAAGATCTTTACATGCATTCAAAAGTGTTATCTCTTACTTTGAATAGTTAACTGAACTCAAGGTGATTTGTCACCTACCATATGTGCACCCATGTGCTCCTATTTTGTAGGAGAGAATTCCAAGGTGTCCACACACGCTTTTAACATTTAGAATTAATTACAAATGTCAATTAACATGATTATTTCATCAAATATTAATCTCTTCATAATCCTAGTGTTGTTGAACACATTCCAAGGACTTAGGATATGTGGTGAAATAAATAATGTTTAGGATTGAAATTAAATGGCATCCTATTTCCAACAATAACGACGTGCTTCTCCGATGTCTCACTAAAGCAAATACACCCCTTGCCCTTAAGGAAGCCCATTCAGGCTCTGGGGGGTGAACATTTTGGTGGAAGATACCTAGTGAGAAAATTGGTACACATGAGGTATTTTTGGCAAATGATGGAGCAAGATTCTTTCAATTTTGTTAAGAAATTCCCACAATTCCAACAACACAACCATCTTATTCATGCACTCATACAAGAGTTACAAAATCAGACCTCCCCTTGGCCATTCACAAAGTGGGGTTCTGATATTATTGGAAAAATATCACCTTCTTCTTCTAAGGGACATATATTTATCATTACTGCTACAAATTATTTCACGAAGTGAGTCGAAGCCATTGTAATTCGATCCACAAATGTTGAAGCTATCTATAGTTTTCTTCTAAACAATATTATTTCTTGTTTTGGATTGCTCGCTACACTTGTTTCTAACAATGGTACACCATTCAAGAACAAGGAAGTAAAGAAATTTTTAGAGAAATTCCACATTCAACATAGATTTTCTACACCGTACTATCTGTAATCTAATGGCCAAGTGAAAGAATCTAACAAGATTCTTGAGCTCATTCTCTGTAAAATAGTTAATAAGAATGGTAAGGATTGGCATGTTCAATTAACGTATGCTTTATGGGCCTATCACACAAGTGTTTGTACAACAACATGAACAACGCCTTACAACCTCGTATATGGTGTCGAAGCTATCTTTCCATTGGAGTTGGGAATTTTGTCTTTGTGGGTTTCCCTTAAAGGGTTAATTGATGAAGAAACTTATCAAGCCAATCATTTACATCAGCGAGAGATTCTTGATGAGCGTCGATTACAAGCCCTCAACCATCTTAAATCTTATCAATGATCATTATCAAGACAATATAATCAAAATGTGCTTCCTAGGACCTTTAAGGTAGGAGATCTGGTTCTTTGTGAGAATAAGAGAAATATAAATGCGTCACCCGATCAGAGAGGGAAATTTAGCCCTAACTGGTTAGGCCCTTACATTTTCATCTCTGTGTATGGTTCAAGCATCTATGGATGGAACGCCTCTAAAAGAACCCATTAATGCAAAGCATCTTTGTCGATACTATGCGTAGCATCCAAATATGTCACGATGGTGGTGTTTACTCTTTAAGGGTAGTAGCACTACATGTGTTGACATTATTAATTAACACATTATGAATTGTTTTGTGTTATGATGTAACCATGTGTGTTTGTAATGTACATACATGTGTTTTGATATGCTCTGTATCCATGCATCACATTACATCTTTTATGGAAAATTAGATCATCAATGTATTTAATTAGCATGCAACCATGTGTGTTCATTAAATCATATTAGCATCTAATGTAAAAATACATCCATATAAGCATAACACATCCATAACATCAACATACATCAAATTAAAGAAGCATACACATCAAAATACACAATGCCATGATGTCAAAACTAGTGTATATATACAGATGTATCAAGTGTCATGTACATGTGTCAGGCCACTACTGCAAAAATGAGTGGCTATTGAATATATGTCTATAAAAATGATCTAATATATATATGTGTGTGTTGCTACAAAACTGATATACAAAATAAGCAGACCCTAAGGATGTGGCGCGTGGCTCCCAGAGCCCTCTGGCTTTGGTTTTTTGTTATGGTCTGAGGAGAGGCAACATAGTGGTCATGGACCCGGATCGATGACACCCATGTGCATTTTGGACAAAAGCGCGTAAAATGGATGCTGGTGCAGCTCGACGAGGAAAAATTGCTAAAAAAGTACTTAAAAGCATAAAAATGAGGTTTAGAGGCCTACCTAGTCCACCTCGTGACCCTCGACGAAATCATCCCTCAGTTGCTCTAGCCTAGGCACCTCATACTCCCTCCTTCTCAACATTTTTCTGACTTTTCTCTCACAAAAGTCAACAATTTGCTTGCAATGAATAGTGAAAATGACCCTTCTAGGAGCTCACCTAGGTATATATAGGCCCCTCGAGGCCCACTTTTCCTGGAGTTTGTGGCTCCCTGGTTTCTCTTGAATTTTCCCCACCTAGCCGAGGGAAAAATTAGAAGGGGGCATATAGTCACCTCTTGATCATATTTTTCCTCTGAATCAATGATTTTTTCTTGATCATTCTTCTCGTCATGGTAGCTTCTTCTGATTTTTGAAACTGACCTAAAATTCGAAGTTTTGCAGGTTAAAGTTTTGTGCGATTTTTCAGAACCACTTTATTGCTCTTGTTGACCTCGGTTGCTAGGGGCACCTTTGGTATCGATTAGCTCGACTTCGGTGGCCTTTGAGGCCCCTTTTTCTTGGCACACAAATATATAAAATTCAAATTTGGGGTGAAATTTTTCTTCTCTATTTTAGTGTGGTTGATTTCTCCCAAAATTGATCCCACTAAAGTGTGGGAAAAATGTAATGTCATAGAATTGCAACTTGGATCAATTCCAAATTTTTGCACTTTTTCTTAGCATTTATGACACCTTAGAGCATTAGTGACAAAAATCCCATGAGTTGGAATTTTGCATTTTTGACCCCATGTAGACTAGTGGTGGAGCAACAGAAGCCTAACGACAGATTTCCAAAAAATCTAGGTCTTGGACGCCTACGTGGTGTGCTAGCATCTTGGTGGTTTTCCGAGTTTGAAATGGGGAATCTGGAATCTTGACTCTCTTGGAACGTGTCCTAGCAGTCAAAATTCAGATGTAATGAATCTTTTTCACCTTTGTATGCATGAAAAGGCCCTCTTTTTCTCTCATTTGGGGGTTTGATTCATTCGATCAAAGTTCTCTCCATATTTTCATCCTTGATTTCTCTTCATTCTTGATAGAAACACTCTCACAAATGAAGCCATGTCGGACTGAGGTCCTTCTAGTAGCTACAACTCCCAAGCATGAAATCAACAGTGTGCCTGTGTGCTCTGGAGAGGGTCTAGGCCTGTTGGTAATGCTCTCTCTTCCTTACTCTTTTCAATCTACTTGTTCATTTACTACTTAGTGGTGCAGGTTCTACTCTTGAAGCGAGTTTTTTCTTTCACCACATGTTTTGTCCTTTTCGTTTACACTCCTTTCCAACTTGGTTGTCCGTGGAGGTGGGAAGACCAAAACGAGGGTAAAATTGAGGAAAACCCCTATACAACCCCAACCTTTTCCCCTCATTCTTCTATGTGTAGGTTGGAAAGCAAATCTTGGAGTGAAGACTTGAACATTTGGTTGAAGGTAATTTTTTACCAAGTTCTCATTGTATTTTTTCTTAATGTCTTTGTTTTTTGTTTGATCATTTTGTTTAGTAGATCTTAGGTCCGAGTTAAGAAGTGGAACTATGTTCTGACCGTTCAATCCCCTGAGCACTTTGTTGCTTAGGACATCAGCGTGCTATTTGGATGACAATGCATTGCACTGGCGTCCTTTGGCCGAGAGCTCCTCTGTCTGAGGCAGAGACCCAAAAGTTTCACTCTCTTGAGATTTGAGGCAGTTTTCTTTAAAATATATGTTGTGTACATTTCTTTATCACTTCTTTGAATTGCTTATGTTGAGGTGGATAATTGTAGTTCATTCCCTAGTGATCTCTTGAGAATGAAGAGACATGTGTGCAATGAATCCCTCTTATCTCACAGTTATCATAGGATGGTTGAGCATTTGTTTATTTAGAGGCACTAGGTTCACCTATTGTAGGGAACTTAGGTTCAAATTTTGTTTTGGTTTTGGGATGTAAGTAACCAAACATCTTAAGAGATGGTATTGTAGGGGTTTTGGTTGTTTCATTGATGGATAAAAGGATGGATTAGCTTCAAGGTTGTTAAGACAATCATTGAGGAACATATTCATGTTGTCATCATCTTCTCCAATGATGTCAACATCACGAGGAGGACATGCATTAGGATTTGATTGAGCATGAGTGTGTTCAATGTCATTAGGATCATTACCAAATGCACAATTTGACACATCTACCAAATATTTCAAGGACATCCAAAACTTTCCAAAGCACATATCTATGATGCAAGATTGAACAAATACGCTTGAAAGGAAAGATATTGGAATAACAATAATTCTGCAAACTGAAACAAAAAATTGAAGGCAACAAACAAAAGAACATAAAAGCATTTACAAATCCTAAAAACTAGAAAGTCAAATTCAATGGGGACTAAGATGCCAGTAAGGGCATATTGGCCCTATTGGTGTGATTTTGAGGTTCTAGGGGCTAGAATAGACAACAAACAACAAAGAGGATTCTGAGCCAAAAATCCTGAAAGGGACTAAGACGCTAGGAAAGGTGTTTTAGTCCTAGCAGAGGTTTTTTTTTCAGAAAAATAGTGAATTCTGGATTGTTTATAGTGTTCATAGGTTGCCTATTCAGGGACTTGGTTTTTGGAGATAGAAAACTATGCAAATGAATGCAATAAAAATTAACTAGTGACAAGCAATTGAATGCAAAGTTGAATGCAAGTTTTTTCAATTTTGAATGCAATAACAATGTTTCTAAATTCAATTAGGATGATGAAAAATGGAATTTTATTTTTTCAATGAGATAAGATGGTGCAAGAAAGCAAAAATGCACCCTATATGCAATTTCACTAATGCAAATATGAGAAACCCTAGATGCAATTTCACTAATGTAAGATGTAAAGCAAGAATGAATGCAACCTAGAGATAGGATTTTAATGGACTCCAAATCAGAAAATGAATGCTCAACGAGGTCGGGTTCACCACAATGAACCGTGGAAGATAATAGGTGTGTGTTCACTTATTCTCCCTAGGTCATTCAATAATGTCCTAGGAATCCTAATTGGATTGACTATCAACCTCAAAGGTGAGTCAATTTCCAATAAGGAAGACCTAGGAAGGGTTCTTTTGGGCTTTGAGGGGTTCACCACTAAGCAAAAGCTTGGGAAAGAAAAATAAGAATTAAACTCATAAAACCTAGTAATGCAAGCTAGATGACTGATGTAAATGATGAAATTATGCAACAACAAGTTAGAGTATTTGTACCTGGAAGTTTTAGAAACGTAAAGAGGATTTTGGAAATGCAAAGAAGTTGTCGAAAAGTGCTATGGAGGACTAAGATTCCCTTACTGTTGTCTTAGCCTCACTACTATTTTTCGGGGCAAATGCAGAGTCTTCGAATGTCAGAACCAGATCTCAAAAAATTTCTGAAAAATGACCTTAGGAGGACTAAGACACCCTAGTTGGTGACTTAGTCCCATTTTGAATTTCTAAAATCTCTAAATGTGGTCCTAAGGTCCATGTCCACACTTCCTTCTTCTCAGATCTCAGATTCTGAATCTCCTGAATCTAGCTTGTAGGTGAGTTTTTGTGAAGATGCAACTTTTCACTTCAAATGATCTTCAATTCTTCAACCTAAATCTATAATCACATGTTGGAAAAACAAGGATAGACAACTATGAGGGGGGGAGGGGGTGAATCGGTTGTCATGAATTATTCAAACTTATTAAAATTTATTCAACTTATAATCTTAGATATGACGAAGGAACATTTAGCATTAAAAAACAATACATCAGAAGAACACATAACACCAAGATTTTTGCATGGAAACCCTATTAGGGGAGAAACCATAGTGGAGGTTAATCCACATGTTATACCCTGTTAAAATTATAAGAGAAATGAATAATGGGAATGCACATGCATTCAGGAGCAAGGCCTAGAGCTCATTGCTTAAAGAAGACACACTATCTTACATGAAACTTTTAAATTAAATCCATCTAAAGAGATTGAACTGAGAAAGTAGCTTCTTCAAAAATCTTGATTACAGTTTTGGTTAGGCACATAAACACTTCTTCACACTTCACTCAAACTTCTTCACACTCTGCTTTGCAATCAAATGATCTGATATTTATTCACACATAGCACTAGCATAATTCACATACCACACACTCATACATATCAAATGAAGAAAAAAATCACTCTTATATATCCACTATATGAAATCATATCAACAACTTTGTCGGCCAAAAATAAAGAATAGATGAATACAAATTGTCAGTGTAATTCATGAATAAATCTCAATGCACACCAATCGAAGTTAGAAACAACATAATGAAGACCTAAAACAACATCCTCGAACACAAAATCCAATAAAAAATTAAACCACGAGGATCCACAACATGCTACAACCACCATGTCGGCAAAGAACATGAAAAACTCAAACACACAAAGGAAAAATCTCTGATCATGAGCACGCCGATCAACGCGGGTGTGAAAAATGGATAGAGAACAATCTAGAAACATCAACAAACATTGTAGGGGCATACACAACAACCTAAATTACCATAATTACACTCTCTTCTTTGAGAATCACCAATTACAGTAACAAAATAACTGTAGGAACACAAAAAATCACAACTTGCTCCAATTTTGATGCACACCTCTAGAAATTTTAGAGGATAAAATAGATAGGATCAACAATAAACCATTTAAGGCGTAATTTCCTAATACCAACATACTGAAATTTCCACCACACTGAATTTCATAGCTTCACAAATGACCTCCAACATATTTATTGTAATTTTCTCAATATCCTCAACATATACAACCTTCAAGACACCAATGCTAATAGTGTTGACATCAATGAAAACCACATATCAGCAACACAACCACAACATCCAACAATATCCCCCTTTGGAATTGATGGAAACACATAATGTGAAAAATACATCAACACAACTAGCTCTTCTCCAACAGTCTCCCCCTTAAATATTGTACTCTTCTCCCTTTTTCTTTTAGTACTTCCAGTATTAATCTTCTCCCAAAAATGTTTCACATTGCTCTCCTCCCCCTTTGACATCAATGACAAAGGTACACAAGCTCTGAACCAAATATCTGAATCATCTGACTACTCCGCCTGAGTAGCAACCACCATAGCATCAATCTGAAACAAGATATGACTGCAAATACATAGACTGATGCAAAGACTTGCATCTTAGTTATGATTAGGATGGGAAATCACCCCTAACTTCCCTTTGATATACTCAAAATTATCCTTAGGCAACGGCTTGGTAAAGATGTCTGCAATTTGTTCCTTAATAGACACATACTCCAGTTTGACTTCTTTATCATTCACTTTGTCTCTCAAAAAGTGATATCTAATAGATATATGTTTTGTCTTTGAATGCAACACCAAATTCTTGGAAATTTTTATGGCACTTGAATTATCACAAAATATAGCAATAGGCTTATCATACTCAATTATGATATCTCTCAACATCTGCTTCATCGATATTACTTGAGTACAATTTTTTGCAGCAGCAATATATCTACCTCAGCAGTAGATAAGGAAATAGAATTTTTCTTTTTACTTAGCCAAGACACCAACTTCTTCCCCAAGAAGCTGTCATCCATATCTCCTGCACAATCTGCATCAGTAAAGGCATTCAAAGTAAGATCATCATCTTTAGGATACCATAGGCCAAAATCAACTATCCCTTTCAAGTATCTAAAAATTCTCTTTACAACAGTCACATGAGATTCCTTCGGATCAACTTGATATCTAACAACCATACATACAACATTCATGATATCTGGTTTGATCTGAGCCAAATAAAGCAATCCATCAATCATTGACTTGTATCTTGTTTGATTTTCTTTAGGAGAATCATCATTCTATGTTAACTTGCATCCAGTTACCATGGGTGTACCAACAGGCTTTGAGTCTTCCATGCCAAAAAATTTCAGTAACTCTCTTACGTATTTGGACTAAGATATAAAGATTCCATTATCTAACCGAGTAATTTGCAATCCCAAAATGAATTTCAACTCTCCAATCATTGACATCTCAAACTCACTTTTGATTTCATCAAAAAAATTCATGCATAAGTCATCATCACCTTCAAAAATGATGTCATCAAAAAAGACTTCAATAATCAACTCTTTATCCTGATCCATCTTGAAATACATATTACTATCAACAGTACCTTTATTGAATCAAAGCTTCAACAATTATTTATCCAGTCTAGCATACCAGACTCTAGGAGCTTGCTTTAGTCCATATAGTGCTTTCTTCAATCGACAAACCATATCTTCTTTATCAGTTAGTTGAAATCCATCTAGTTGCTCAACATATACTTCTTCTTCTAGCTCACCATTTAGAAATGTTGACTTTACATCCATTTGATAGACTTTGTAGTTCTTAAGAGTAGCATAAGAAAGAAACAATCATACAACTTTAATTCTAGCAACAGGGGCAAAGGTTTTTTCAAAATCAATACCTTCCATCTGTGAGTACCCTTTACATACCAGTCTTGTTTTATTCCTGACTACTTCACCTTGTTCATTCATCTTATTCTGAAAGACCCATTTGGTTCCAATCATATTTTTATCCTGAGGTCCGGGAACAAGAATCCATGTATCATTTTTCTCTATCTACATCAATTATTCCTTCATTGCTTCCATCCAATGTTCATCTTTACATGCTTCATTGACATTGTTGGGCTCAGTCTTGGAAATCAAACAATACTCTTCTGCAATTATTCTTCTAGTCTACACACCTTTGTTCTTATATCCTATAATCTAATCTTCAAAATGATTTATCTTTACATACCTCAGAAGTTTGGAATTCTCTCAAACTTCTAGTTCTTTTGTTCTCTCTTATGCAGTTTCACTAGCTTCTCCTTCTTGATTCACTTGATTCACCAGAACAATTTAAACTTGATTTTGTATCTAAGCATTCTTTCCTTTATCCGTAATATCATGTTGGTCATTTGAATCATATCCATAGTATTTGGATGATCTAGCAGTATCCTCATCAACTCTGAAATTTACACTTTCAACCATTTTCCTCAATCTTCTATTATAGCATCGGTAGGCCTTGCTTTTAGTAGAATAACCCAAAAATATTCCTTCATCACTCTAGCATCAAACTTGCCTATATCTTCATCTCTTTTGAAATAACATCTACTTGCAATTTTTTTGAAATATTTAATAGTAGGCTTATAACCAAACTGCAACTCAAAAGGAGTCTTACCAGGATTACCATTGACATTTACCCAGTTAATAGTATATATAGCAATGCTTACAAATTCTCTCCTATAGATATGAGGTACATTACCTTCCAACATCATAGTTCTAGCAACATCTAGAATTATTCTATTCTTTCTCTCTACAAATCCGTTATGTTGAGGAGTCTGAGGAGCAGATAATCGTCTTTTGATTTCATGCTCTTCACATAAAGAATTGAACTCCCGAGAAGTGAATTCACCACCTTTGTCTGACCTTAAGCATTTAATCTTCCAACCTGTCTTTTGAAATTTTTGAAATTTTATAATGCTTCATGTTTTTCTCTCAAGAAAGCAACCCATATCATCCCAGAGTAATCATCAATAAGCAACATAAAGTACCTTTCTCCTTGTAGACTTCTAATTCTGGAGGGACCACATAGATCAGTTTGCAGTAGCTCCAGTACTCCATTAGAATGGTGTTGTTTGCTCCAAACATAAACTCTAGTATGCTTTCCCATCTGGCATTCCTTGCATATGGTGCTAGTAGGCTTCACTAGCTTAGGAAGATCTCTAACTGCTTGAGTGGAGCTTACTTTGACAATGTTATCAAAATTCACATGACACAACCTCCTATGCCATAACCAGCTTACATCAACTTGAGAAATTAAACAACTTTCATTAGCAACACTCAGGTGAAAAATGTCACCTCTTGCCTTTGTACCTGAAGCAATTACATTTCGAGAGCTTCCCAATATCTTGCACTTTCCATCTTTGAACTAAAGATTATATCCCTTGTCGACCATCTATCCAATGCTCAATAGATTATGCCAAGAGAAATAGTGCCTCTACCACAAATCACACCAAAATTGTTATCTCCAAATCTTACAACACCACCATCATATTTTTCCAAGCTTAAAAACTTGCTTTTGTCACCAGTCATATGATGTGAGCATCCGCTGTCAATCACCCACTCATCCTTTTCTTCAACTCTGGCTGCAAGAGCTTTCTCAATATTCTTATTACTAGCAGATTTAGTAGACACCAGACCATTTTCCTTGATAGAAATGAATACCCATCCGTCTTCATTTCCATTTTCTTTATCAGATTCATCATCAGTAACACCTTCTTCAGCATAATAACATTTCTTTTGAAATCTAGACTTGACAGGTTTAGACCTAGAAACTCTCTCAGGACGCCTTGATGCAAAATGACCTATCTTATTGCAAGAGAAACATTTAATAGGAAAATTTCCTTTATACTTACCTTGTCCTCTGGCTTCTCTTTTCACAATCAATGCTTCCAGCTCTTCTAACTCTCTTTCTTCATCTTCACTTTGTTTCATCTCATCTTCATACTTGAATGTCGTTTTGGAACTTTCTCCTGAATAATATCTTTGTTGGTTTCTTCTAGATACAATAGCTTTAAATGAAGATTTTGTCTTAGGGGTAGATTCACCAAATTCACTCAACTCAAAGGCAGCAAGCTTACCAATCGACATATCTCTTGTCACATTTGTTACTGTCATGAGCTCTTCAATAGCATGAGCTTTCATTTTATAAGAAGTAGGCAATGATTTGAGTAATTTAGCCACAATCTCTTCTTCATCCAAGGTTCCACTGACACATCTAATACCCATCACTAGTTCATTTACTTTCTACATGAAAGAAATAATGTTTTCATCTTCGCTCATTTTCATGTTTTCCCACTTGCCTTTCAGACTTTGTAGCTTAGCAACTTTCACTTGTGCATCTCCTTCATACAATGTTTCCAGCTTCTTCTAAATCTCACATGTTGTTCTAAGACCCATCAAATTTTTCATCTCTAAATCTATCAAAGCACTCAATAATGCTTCTATAGCCCTGATATTAGTTTCAGCTTCTTTGATCTCATCAAGAGTAGAGAGACCATTCTGAGGAATAGTATGTGTTATTTGTAATCTTCCAAAAAGGTTCACCAATGCACCTCAAATGACATGCCATTCTAGCCTTCCACAGAGATTAGTTTGTTCCATTAAAATCTAGGACTATCCTTCTTGTATGATGCCATCTCGGGTCACCACAAGATATTAAACTTCTTCAGAGGAACCTGCTTTGATACCAATTGTTGGAAAAAAAGGATAGACAACTAAGAGGGGGTGAATCAGTTGTCACAAATTATTCAAACTTATTAAACTTTATTCAACTTATAATCTTAGATCTGATGAAGGAACATTTAGCATAAACAAACACCACATCAGAAGCACACCTAACACCAAGATTTTTGCATGGAAACCCTATTAGGGGAAAAACCACGGTGGAGGTTAATCCACAAGTTATACCTTGTTAAATGTATAAGAGAAATGAATAAAAGTATAAGAGAAATGAATAATGGGAATGCACATGCATTCAGGCACACTGCTAAAAAATACACACTATCTTACATGAAACTTTCAGATTAAATCCATATGAAGAGATTGAACTGAGAAAGTAGCTTCTTCAAAAAGCTTGATTACAGTTCTGGTTAGGCACAAAAACACTTCTTCACACTTCGCTCAAAATTATTCACACTCTGCTCTGCAATCAAATGATCTGATCTTTATTCGCACATACCACTAGAATACTTCGCATACCACACACTCACACATCTCAAATGAAGAAAACAATCAATCTTATTTATCCGCTACATGAAATTACATCAACAACTTTGTCGACCAAAAATACAGAATAGATGAATACAAATTGTCAGCCCAATTCATGAATAAATCTCAATGCGCACCAAATGAAGTTAGCCACAACATAATGAAGACCTAAATAGCATCCTCGAATGTGCCAACCAATCAAAAATTAATTCCCGAGGATCCACAACAAGCTACAACCACCATGTCAGCCAAGAACATGAAAAACCCGAACACACTAAGGAAATATCTTTGATCACAAGCACACCAATCAACGTGAACGTGCAACAAGGATAGAGAAAGATCTAGAAACATCAATGAACATTGCAGGGGCATAGGCAACAACTCAAATTACCAGAATCACACTCTCTTCTTCTAGAATCACCAGCTACAGTAACAGAATAATTGTAGGAACACAAAAACTCACAACTTGCTCCAATCTTGATGCGCACCTCTGAAAATTTCAAAGGATAAACTAGATAGGCTCAGCAACAAACCCTTTAAGGCACAACTTCAAAATACCAACATACTAAACTTTCCACCACACTGAACTTCACAGACGGCCTCCAACATAAATTTATTGTAATTTTCTCAATATCCTCGACATATACAACCTTCAAGACACCAATGCTAATAGTGTTGATAGCAATGAAAACCACATATCAGCAACACAACCACAACATCCAACATCACAAACACACAAGAGGAGAAAAACTTGTTGATTGTTAGTAAATGGGGGTTTACCTTGGTCAAACCCCTTGTTGGTAATTAAACCTTGAAATGAAATGAAATTGAGGAAAATGATGAATGAACAACATGCAATGTTACAACTCACCAAACCCTTGCTATAAAGTCTGAAAATTTGTGTGAAATGGCTAGCTTGGATATAGATCTTGAATCCAATGAATGCTAGATAGATATGGACTTGAATTGCTTGCTTGAATCAAAACCCTACATCACAAATGTTAGATCAAAAACACACATGATGCAACAATCTCCTTGATATAATGCTTGAATCTTAATGATGGCTCCAAATGCTTGATGAATTTCTCTTGACCTCACAAAATTTCCTTAGGAATGAATACTTGAATGCTTAGATTGCTTGTTAGATTCTTACATATGAAAATGAGTGAAAAATCCTTGTATTTATACTTATTCATGTTTAATATCTCGAAATTACAACATGAAAAATTGACATATGAAGTCATTAATTAAAGGATGCCAAATCCCAAAAAAATCTTAAGGGGGACTAAGACGCCCTAAGTGGCATCTTAGTCCCAAGTCCTGAAAACTTGGGGCATAGACTCCAAAAGGGGGCCCATTTAAGGTTCCATTGAAAAGGGGGTCCCAAGAACTTAGGGGGACAAAGACGCCCTAGGTGGCATCTTTGTCCCAACCCAAAAATCAGGGACACTTAACTAGAATCATTAAATTATCATTTATCCATTGATGTTTGTCGAGATTTTCCAGAAAAAGATATAGTTTATAAGGCTTGTGGATGCAAAATAGGACCAATTAATATATAAATAAAGATAAATAAATAAAGGCGGGCCCAAAAAAGTGTGAAAATGCAAGGGTATGCATTTTCCTACACTACACTATCAAAAGAATCAGCCAACTTCCATTTAGAGGATGAATCGACTTGAACAAATAAATACGCTAGACAAAGTCAAGTTGGTCTTACTAATGGCATCGACCAAGTCAAGCTTATCAAAGACAACAATATCAAACACATTACAATTTCATATATTGCGTGTTTTACATAATGATAATCGGTAAATACACAAACAATCATAAGATAGATTAATTTGGCCTCATTAAACATAGTCAATGATGACTATTATTGACCCCCATTGTCATCGTCTTTATCGACTATAACAACCTTTATTAATCGAATTCTATCGTATAAGAGATAGTCAAATTCTAATATAATATATATTATGTTAAATATATAGTATTATATATATATATAGTATATTATATATACATACATACATACATATATATATATACATACATACATACATACATATATATATATATACATACATACATACATACATACATATATATATATATATATATATATATATATATATATATATATATACTATCGTGTATTTATATATATGTTTGTAAGTCAATAATGTAAGCACACATTCGATATATTTATATATATAAGAGTACAGGCGTAAATATAATAAACACATTATATTGAATGTATGCATATATATATATATATATATATATATATATATATATGTATGTATGTATAAGTGTATATGCCTTTATGTACACGTATATGTAGGTATATTTATATCGATGCTTCCATATGAGTGTGTCCATTCGCCAATGTACGCATGTATCAATATACATATACATATGGATACATGTATATATTATACACACGTATATATGTCCACACTTGATTCACATATAACCATTCACAATTACCTTCATATTGATAAGTGTTTACATGTGGTACATCTATACATGTGCATATACATGTCGTTAGATCCCACTGACATGCATGTGCATATATATGCACATACTTCCATGTATATCCCACTTGTCAATATAATTGTAATAGTACAAGAAAGATCCCAAAAGCTTAAATAGATAAACATCACCCAAAAATGCATGCAATAGCAACAAGACTCTTAAATGCAAACATATTAGCTAAGGATGACTTACTTACTGCTCACAAGCTAGCTCTACTCAATCATTCTAATGTGGTGTGTGTATATGCTCAGATAATTTACTTTTACTGGTTACCCGACCAAGATCTTCTTTCGAGTCATACTTCCCCTCCGCCTAGAGGAATGAAACACATACCTACATCCACTAACACATGCACATGACACTTAATTGTTCATAACATATGCAATATACATAAACATCTCCAAAGTTAGAATAACAATTCAATAACCATCCATTCACATTTATGCAGTATTTCTCCATGAAATAACATCAACTGAGATAACATCAAATGAAATAACATCACATGAGATAGATTTCATATTGATATCAAGGTACAAGCATAATTTATTCATCTCCAAAATTCACATTACATTCATATTTACCCTATGTAGTAATAGTAAATAGTAATTTCACAATTGGGGTGTAACAAACATGGGCTAGTGAAATAGCAAGAGCTAGCCGAAGGAATTTGTTTGAATCAGACCCTTGGACTCTTGCTTTTTGAAATGTTAAGGTGTTAATTTTGGTAATGGTTTTTAATCATTTTTAATGCTTTACATTATAGGGAAAGATTATTTACCTTCATTTAGGTGGTTAAAATGAGTCTTCATTTATTTTTTATTGTCATTTTTTTGTTTTGGGATTCAAATAAGAAAAACATAAAATGCTCCCAAACTCTTAAAAAAAAAAGAGAGAATATATCTATTGTAAAAGTGGGTTTTTATGCCATTTAGCTCAAAAGGGTATGTTATAATTTTTTTTGATGTATTCTCATCAGTTAAGAGGAGACTATCTCCATCTTTTTATCATATTGATGTTATTACACAATGGTCATGCGAGTCTTCCACTAATGTTGTTTTCGATTGATGTTTGTAGATGTTTTGAAGTCATGCATGCCGTAGTGTCACCATATACATTGATCACAACATTATTCAACAAAAATTACTAAGACATTACAAATGTGATAATAAAAGTCTAATATTATCCACTAATCTCTTAAAGTGAAAGTTAAGCCATTACATATGTAATAATAAAACTCTAATATTAATTCTATAATATAATAGAATATCAATTACTGACTACAACCAACTAACAAAAAAAACTACTTTCTTATTTTTATTAATCTCAACTCCATTATTTAGATCCAACTAGTTGTTACTAATCTCATTTTTAAACTTCAATATATATTTTTTAACATAAAGACAAATCTCTACCTAATAGAAAGCACATTGCTAAAATTTATATATATATATTGATCAAAACTACAAGAATTACAATGAAAATAAATGACAGTCTAAAAAAGACAAATCTCTACCTAGTAGAAAGCACATTGCTAAAATTTATATATATATTGATCAAAACTACAAGAATTACAATGAAAATAAATGACAGTCTAAAAAAGACGACAGAAATATATTATTAATAAATACCTTAATGTTACATTTACATTAATATGCGTTAGAAACCATGAAGTTATTACTCACATCCAGCTTGAATAATATAAAAATATAAATTAAGCAGCCAAAGCTTGTCTTTCAAGACTTCTTGTTACATTAGGAGAGGGAAATGTCCGCAAGGTTTGACAAATCCAAGAAAATGTGCAGCTTGTGATTGCATGAAAGGTATCAATTAACAACGTATTGGACAAACACAGAAATAAAATCAATGCTGCCAACTATAATAGTCCAAAACTATGAAAAACAATATGGTTCCCCAGAATTTTAAATTAAGTCCTTTTCTAAGTTTTTAAATGCAAGTTTTAATTTGTTTTTAAACATGTCAATGGACATTTTGGGGAGATTTAAATTATGATAGTAAAAAATAAATATAGAAATAATTGAAATATTAAGTTGTCTATAATATGATTTCTATAAAATCTTTTTAAAATAAAATTTTAAATTAATTATATTAATAATAAATATCAAAAGTTATTAAGATCATTTTTTTATATTGTAAAGTTGAATATTTTCAATCTTTTTTTTTCATTTCTTGAGGTTACATTACACACAATAAGATATGATTATCAAAGAATACAAAAACATATTTTATAAAAGGTTTTTAAAAAAAAAAATCTTCAAGGACCAAGTAAAACTCCATCAAGATGTTTTGTAACCCTCAAAAGAGTGCATGTTGAATTCCTGAGTTCATGGATTACCACCTTCCCAAAACTCGTGAGTTATAGGCCTCCTAAATTATTGGACAACAATCTTGTTGAGTCATAATGCTTCATCAATTTGTATTTTCCTAAGATTCACATACTCCCAAACTATCTAAGAAAAAAACCATATTGAGTTTACACTAGATTCTTTTTTGTTTTCAAAAAACAAACTTCACAATATATAAATTCTTCAATACTATCAACATAAACGAAGAAAAAAAACATATATGCTTCTCATACAAAGCACCATTTTTAAGTGAGATGCTCACTCAAGATGATGAAAATCTTCCAATCTTCGATGCCTCCAACTTTCAAGAGTGAAGAGTTATTAAAATAAATATTCATCCCTAGTATTTTTTAAAACAAAAAGTTTGAACACAAACATCTAGTGGATCCTCATCCTCAACATAGAATAAATTAACTTCATTTGATTTGTCTTCAAGTTCTCCCTTGAGAACTTCACTCATTTGAGTTCTATAAGTCCAAATTGTGTGGCTCTTTTTCCTACATTAATAACATTCAATTTTCCCTTTGTTTTGATCTTCTTCTTTTTGATAGGGATCACCCACAAATTCTTCATGAATGTAATACATTTTCATGTTGAGAATCAACTTCTATATTTAATTCATTTGTTATATTTTCTTCCATTAAAAGCGTTGAAATCATATCTTCTAGAATTTGATAAGTTTTTTGACTAAAAATAACATTATTGTATTTAGAAGGAAAATTATTTAACAAAATAGCTTTAGCATCATAATTATTTATTGGAGCCCTGACTTCTGCTAGTTGTCTAATGAGATGCCAAATTCCTTTGCTAAAGGCAAATGCTATCATTTATTCATCAGATGGTGGTGATGATATGACATAATAATGTCAATCTCTCTGAACAATTCTCCTCGTGATATCTTGTTTATTGTGAAAGGTATCGTAGACTTCTCCATGTCAATAAATTTTTATGTGTTTGCTTTTAAATCGTTAATTCTAATATTATAATGAACAATTTTTATTAAACCTTTCATAATGATTTTCCAAACTACCTCAACCTATAGATCACTAACTATATTTATAATAATTTTAATAATAAATATATTACAATACAAACCTTAATATTTCTAACAATTATCTAATTAAATGACAAATGAGAGAATCATGACAAATGAAAGGATCCAGCCATTATAGCCAGTTTGCTTATGTGGGGCACTACATGATGTGCTCTCAGAATTGCCATTTGGACAAACCTTGGTACAATTACTTAGAGAAAACGCATTAATCGGGGTATCTATATTCATAATACAAAAGTTTGAAAATACAGATCTTCTTTCTGCATAGTCTAAGTGGTCTCTGGAAAATATTCCTTACAGTCCTTTACGTTATAATATATTTTAAATTTATAAGTTTAGTTTATACACGAGATGCAAGGGATCAACTGGACCCAGTTCACCTACAATGTATAAATGTAAGATAAGGAACCTTTATCTACTAACAAGTTTTGCAATCCAAAAGCAGACTTTGGGGTGTGTTAGCCATGTGTTGGAGGAATTTTGCTTTTCCATGATTTAGTATGCTTATGTGCTTTGAATTTTCCGTACTTTCTAATTATTTATACAAAGTGTTGCAATACTAAAAGAAGACCTCATGATCTGCTAATCTCATGTTAGCATCCTTTTTCCTGATCTGTTAGTATGCTTTATGTACCTTTTATAGTCCTTTGAAATTATTTCCAGTATAAAGTAGTTGTTCTAGAAGCTAGCATCATAGCTAACAACATGATTTAACAGTGCTTGTGTGCATTGTGGGTGCCCTTGTCCTTTGATTATTTCCAAGGCCCAAATGTTGTTTTAAAAGATTGTCGTAGTTTATCCATTTTTAGGATTAATATCCCCTTTCCTGAGTTATATAGTTGTCCAATCACCACAGTATAATTGTGGAAGGATGGAGAACAAATTGACACAAGAAAAAATGATGGAAGAAGGCATGACTCTTAAAGAAGGTGATGAGAAAGATGACAAGCAGCTGATTACACAGAAAGCAGAAGAAGCAGTACAAGATGGCGGGCAGCCTGTGCAGAAGAAGACCAAGCGAGTAGCTACTTTGGATGTGTTTAGAGGACTTACTATTGCGGTATTTTATCTAAATTTATATGCTGTGATCCAAGTTAAAGATTGAAAACACTCTTTCGGATAGGTATGATTATGAATTTGAAACATGATGTTGTATATGGTGCAGATAATGATTCTAGAGGACGATGCAGGAGGTGCATACGAGCGTATAGACCATGCTCCTTGGAATGGCTGTAATTTGGCTGATTTTGTCATGCCATTTTTTCTCTTCATTGTAGGAGTTGCTATAGCACTTGCTCTCAAGGTATATCAATATCTTTGCTTTATTCCATCTGTTTTCGGTTGGAGATTAGGAGTTTGTTTTTGTTTGGTTCTAAGGAAATTCATCATCACAATCAACAAATTCATTTTTAACAATTAATTGTCATGACAAATTTATCTCGTGGAAAATTCACTATCAGCAATTCATATCATATTGATGGCAATGAATTTTTCACGAGATGAATTTGTCATGATGATGAATAGTTGAAAATGAATTTATTGACGGTGAATTTGCCTGAAATCTATTTATTTATATGAATTAGACTTGATTTTTTCTTCTGAATATGTGTCTGAAATTGTGTAGATTTACTTAAATTCAATTTTAAAAATTAGAAGCTTGCTCTAAAATTCAGTGACATATCTCTTGTCTAGGATTTAGTTATTAATTATAATATTAAAATCGGTGAAATGGATAGGTAGAGTGATGTTCCCAGAAATGTGTATGAATCTGATGCATTTCATTAAGATTGTCTTCATAAGAAATCTTCTTACTTAAAGTAGTGATATGTTTTATATGCATGGATGAGGTGCTTCATACATAACAGTTTGGCTTACCTATATTTGCAGAAAATACCCAACGTAGGAGCTGCAGTAAAGAAGGTTATTGTGAGAACTTTGAAACTTCTCTTTTGGGGACTAGTATTGCAAGGTATGTACTATGTACGATCAGTTATGTACGGTCCAAAATTTTTTCTTGAAGTATATAACTATATTTGTTAACTTTGACCTTGCAGGAGGATATTCTCATGCTCCTGATGATCTTTCATATGGAGTGGATATGAAGCAAATTCGTTGGTGTGGTATTCTTCAGGTAAAAATTGTGTTTTTTTTCATTCAGAACATATATACCACTTCTAACACAATTTATGCACTATTCACAGATCTATTGAAGAATTTATACTGGTATATAGAGTTCATATGTGTATATATTTCTGTACTGAATAGCATAAACATGATTATACTATAAGCAGCGCATAGCATTGGCTTATTTGGTGGTGGCTCTCATAGAGATAGCAACTACAAAAGCAAGACCTGTAGATCTACCACCTGGACGTTTCTCTATATTCAAATCCTACAGTTGGCAATGGTAAATATAAATTAAATTATCACTGCAGACGTTTTCAGCCCCTTAATTTATATTCGCACATCTCATTTTGTTTGGTTCAGGAATTTTGTTTGGTTTAGGCCTGAAATTGTTTGTGCCTACTGACCATTGGTTTTATTGGCTTGTCAGGCTTGCTGGCCTATGCGTTTTTATAGTCTATTTTGCCACTTTATATGGACTTTATGTTCCTGATTGGCACTATGTGCTACACAAGAAACATTCTGCAAAGTTTATTACAGTAAGCATTTTTACTCATTTATCTCAAGGAATTATGTTTGCATGTAGGTTGCAAGTTTGGAAAGTATGTCGCCTGAGATTTGTTTGTCTGGTGTGAGTTGCATGTATGTGAGAGTTTGGTTCCTTCAATTTTAGCTGTATACAGATGATTGATAAACATAAGTATGGTTTGTTGATGGTAGGTGAAATGTGGTATCAGAGGCCATTTGGGTCCTGCTTGCAATGCTGTGGGTTATGTTGACAGGCAAGTTTGGGGCATAAATCATTTGTATAACGGACCAGTCTGGAGAAGATCTAAGGTAAATTATACATTGCACGAATCATAAAGTTGGAATGCTTACAGTAGATTATTCTTTAGAAATGCTACGATCTAAACTACGCAGACATTTTGAATTGTAAGTACAGGCTTGTACAGCTATCTCCCCAGAAGAAGGACACCTTCGTGAGGATGCTCCAGCCTGGTGCCTTGCACCCTTCGAACCAGAAGGACTCCTGAGGTTTTTCACAAAAGCAATCTAGAATTAATTTTTTAAATCGAAGCAAAGGCAATGGCTTTTAATTAGTACTTATTTTCAGACTTCTATTGCAATTGAATGAGTTCACAAACTGAAATGAAAATGGAAAATGGGACCTTCGAGATCTATTGTTCCTGACCTAAGCAAAGAAAACTACCATTTTTTTATAATGGAAGCAATAGAGCTAAGCCTGATTTCGGTGCTTAACTCATTGGAGAAAGCTCAACTCATCCAAGAACATATGAAAATCTGTCTTTGCAAAGTCCTAATTAGACTAAATAATAAATCTTTCTTATCCTACACCTCTCTGCCTTTCGAAGAAAATAGCAAATGATCTCAGCACAATGTGTACACCACTAAATATGACTGGCCATCATTAATGCAAGAACAGAAGATATATGGAAAACAGTATATTATTCTGAATTATATCTGCCTTGCAATTGTACAACCCTAAACTAAAAAGGTATGCGTTAGGCCATTCTGCTTGCCACACTCAATATTGCAATGAGTCAAATCCTGGCTAGGAAAGCCTTTATATAAAATCAATAATCCAAAATATTCGAGCTTTAAATGCACATGGATTATACCATTTGGTATTAGTCCATCTAAATATGAACTTTAATCGTACCTGATTGGGAATGATTTTCTTCTGATTCTCTATGTTCTATAGAAAATCAGAGATCTGCTTTCTTGAAAATGAGCTTCCTCTGTTTTCCCTTTCTCAATATGCACAACTTTGAATGGGGGTGAATCTTGCATTCTTAACGTCTACACAAATATTAGAAGGAACAAATAAAAGCAGTAAAGTATAATCTCTTATAACAAATAAATGGGTTCAAAGCAAACTTTTAGAAGCCTGTGAATATGATGAAAACGGATTAAAGTTACTAAAAGTGATATTCAGTTATACATTGGATGCCTATTGTTTATCTGAATCTCACGGAATGTTCAAATGTGTTTGTCTACTAATGAGCAATTTACTAGTAATATTGATACTAATTTTTTAAGCTTTTGATGCTTGCAGTTCTATATCAGCCATTCTGAGTGCAGTCATTGGCATCCATTATGGACATGTGCTGATTCATTTCAAGGTTATATGAAAACTAATTTTCCAGCTAATACAACGTTAAGAAGCAAAATCTTCCACTGTTCTGACATGCTATGTAAAATTAATACACAGGAGCATGCTGCGAGGCTGAAGCATTGGCTTTCAATGGGATTTGGACTGACAATTATTGGGATTATCCTTCATTTTACAGACGGTGAGTGAACAGTCCTATATCTCAAAAGTTCTTACATGCTTCTGTATATAGTGGCACTGTTCTAGACGCTGGTCTGACTTCTTTATGAACATCCCTGAATTTTAGTTCTCGGGACCTGCATGTGAGAATGAGGGCAAATAGGACTATTCATATATATATAAGGTTTTGGCTTACTTTTGAAACTTGTACGCACAATTTAAAGGATGCATATTGACCGTTTTCTGTCTGCGCAGCTATTCCACTTAATAAACAATTATACAGTTTCAGCTATGTTTGCTTCACAGCAGGGGTAGGAGGAATTGTCTTCTCAGCTTTCTATGTTCTGGTATGTTTCTTGGGCACCTAAAAAGTATCAGACCTGAAAATAATATTTTCATTTCTTCTATGTTCAGAAATGAGATGAACTTTGCATTTATAAGCTTAATATATGGTTTCTGGCGTGAATTCCCCTGTAGCCTAAATTAATTAATCGACTCAAAATCAGCACTTCAAGAAATTTCATGATATCCAAAGGGAAGGCTCTTAATTACAGTTTCCGAAAATTAGATTTCAACAGATCAATACTCAGATCTCCATTGGAGAAACAATGAAAACATGAGATTATCATTGAATGAATTGTGTTTTTTCTTACGTTTGTATAAAATCTCTGATAAAGGGTACTCCCCTTACAAAATCACACACAATTAAACAAGAGAAATAAAATTGAGAATGTAGAACGAACCACTTGGTTTCTATTATTTGGATGAAGAGAAATAAAATTGAGAATGCAGAACGAACCACTTGCTTTCTATTATTTGGATGAAGTGAAATTATAACACTCTGAAAAAAAAATATCATGTAAAAGTCACATGGACCTTCTCATTAAATAAATCTGAAGCCAAAAACCACGATCTGCATTACTGGAATTCAGTATTACTGGAATTCAGTAACCTTATTCTCCTGTTCTCCATCTTTATCCAAGAAGTGTAACTATCTTCGAATATTCTGAAAGGTGTAACTCTATTTTGACATCCGAAATCCCACCATCCATTTTCCAGTTCAAGAAGATTTTTATTTATTTTTATATGTTTACAATTTCTGGGGGTCATATCTTTCACTCTGACTGTTGGATTTTCAATAGTAATATTTTGTTGGAAAACTTGTGAAGAGATCTACAACGTGTTTTTCCCAAATTTATAAAATTTGCACTTTTCAACTCATTTGGGAACTTTTAAGGTCTTCAAATTTGACTTCGAATATTTTAACTAGAATTTTGGAAATTGAAATTTTAATATCTCACAAACAACAAATGATATTGAAGTGATTTCCTCACCATTGGCTCCAATCCACCATTTTGAAGGTCTGTGTAAGATTTTGTATCCAACTGTATATAAATACAGACTTACTAAAAATAGTAACTTGTCAAAATTAACCTTTTATTGAAAAGAAACAATTTTTTTTATTGTTCTTACACCCTGAATGTGTAAAAATGCAATGATAAAAAAAAGTAGAGAAAACATACAGAAATGGGACACAAACATACATGACATTTGATCAAATGAAAACATCACATAAATATTTTGAGCTGCTGCTCATTCATACAGACATTACTACGTCCCTTCAAAAAGTGTGGCACAAAATGTTGGTAACTATAAAGTGCAACCAGTTTAATAAAGGGATTTATTTCAACATTTATTTATTTAGCAGACCTGAATTCTTTAATCATTTCTACTCTGAACCATTTTTCACATGGACATCCTTAAAACGCATTAAACAATCCTGTCTTTATATGTAACCTTAAGTCTTTTTTATTCTACAGATTGATATTTGGAAATTCAGAATACCGTTTCTATTGTGGGGAATACCGGTTATATCGTGGGGATTCAGAATACCGTTTCTATTTCTGGAATGGATGGGGATGAATGCCATGCTCATCTTTGTCATGGCAGCACAAGGCATTTTCCCAGGCTTTATAAATGGCTGGTATTACGACGGCACTGATAATACTCTTGTAAGTATTTACATTATGGCTAAATGTTTCAGGTACAATGGCTACTGTTTTATGTGAAATTGCTTGTTCTCATGGGCATGATCTACAAACTTAGGAAATCAAATAAAGGAGTTAAGGTTACTGGTTCTTCAAATGTCTAATATGAGTAGTAGTTGTTAAGAAGAGATTTAAAGAAGAAACTGAAGCTGATCTACTGAACACATGCACAGGTGTACTGGATTCAGAAGCACATATTTTACAATGTATGGCATTCGCAAAGATTGGGCTCGCTTCTTTATGTTATCTTTGCGGAGATTTTATTTTGGGGTATCGTTGCAGGCATTTGTCACAAACTGGGGATTTACTGGAAGCTCTGAATTATGTTTCTTATACTTTTGTTTTTGGTCTGTATAATTTGTCCATGTTCTTGAGATTTTACTGTGTTCCAATTTTGTAATTCTATGAACTGCTCTTTTATATTGAAAAGATTTCATTCTGAAAACTTGAATCCCCTTGGTCCCTCCCTTGTCAAATGTTAGCCTTTAAGGCTGTTCTCTATTTTATAGTGCTACATAGCTGGTTTGATCTTCCTCAAAGTCTCACAAAATGGAGTTTGTACAAAGAAAATCAATATGTTGATTTTATTCCTCTTTGTAATGTTTTTTTTAGTTGTATTCAAGTTTAAGTTGCTTCTTTCAAGATTCTAGTCTTGGAGACGCCTCCTTTAGACTTTTTGTTTTGTTAAACATCAAGGAGGGGTAATTTTTTTATTAAAACAAGAAAACATTACAAAGCAAGGGCATTAAATGGCCCTATCAAGTTCAACCAAGTGATTCAATTGATGAGACAAATCCGGAGGTAGTTGACCCCCATCCACCAAATTTCAATGATGAATATGATCAGAAGCCCATTTAGCCAAGCAATCAGCAACACCATTCCATTCTCGAGGAATATGAGTGAAAGTAATATACTCCAGAGAAGCACAGAAAGTGAGAATTTGTTCAACAATCAAAGCTAGCTGCCAGCTCACATCATCCAAATACCGCCTTTTCAGTAAGTTCACCACAACCGGAGAGTCAAACTCACATATGATCCTTTGCCATCCCAATTGACTGCCCCGCTCCACAACCAATAAAATGGCCTGAGCCTCCATAAGATTATTAGTATGAAGACCCTTATACACAGAGAAGATAAACTGAACATCTCCAAAGCTATCTCGACCAACACCCCCAATGTCAGCATGACCCGGATTTTCATGAGAAGAGCCATCCGAGTTAATTTTTAGGATTCCATGAGGAGGAGGGGTCCATCTTCCCTCCGTATAGGATGTCTACATTTGTTGCGCATAAGCTTCCGTTGTGGAGGAGGAAGATGAAGACGATTACAACAACCAACATCACGAGGGTCCTTCGGCACAATCATATCACACTTAGCCACAATAGTTTCCCCTAAAGAGTGTAGAATTGTCCACCATAGGTGAAGGGCCATCAACAACGAATCCTGAAAAATCCGCCTATTCCTCTCCAACCACTGGGTCCAGATAATAAAGGATGGCCCAAGATCCCAAGCAACCTAAAGAAAGGAGGTAGAAACAGGGGCCCTGCCCCACCATTCCCCAAACTCCACCAATGAGGAAGCATGCCAGCAGGCCGTATTCCACACCCCCCACCAAAAATGCCAAATCTCCCTAGCATAGGAACATTAGAAGAAGAGATGGGAGACACTCTCTTCACAACCATGACACAAAAAACACATAGAGGGGCCTTGGAAACTACGCTTACATAAATTATCCCAAGTAAGACACCGGTTTTGAGCCACTAACCACATAAAGAAGTTGCACTTGGACCATGACAACTTGTGCCAAACTTGCTTCCACCAAGGGACCTCAATGTCTCGAAACAATTGCCACAGAGTACTTTCCAGATGAATCCGAACCATCCCAAGCGAAGACATCAGGTCCCCTCAAAGAATTACAAGCACGGGAAGCCAGAAGCTAGGAAAGCTCATGCCTAACCCCCTCAGACCCTCCAGGTGGCCACTCAGAAGGATGCTTCCAACGAAAACTTACAACCAATCCACCATGTTGTGCCACCTTATAATGCTCCATAGTATCCCAGCCAACCACAACAAAAAAATCACAAAGGGACTGGAGGTGAGGAAAAGAAGAGAGAATAGGAGGGTGACCATCCCAATAATCTGACCAAGAAAAAGCTTGTGACCCCGAATGACAGATCCAAAAGAGTGCACCCTTAATCAACTACACCCCCACTTTCAAAGTATGTCAAATCATAGAACCACTCCCTTCCAGAGGATAGCGAGGAACCTCAAAAGAAGCAACACCCTGAAGATATTTATGGTTGATAATACGAGCCCATAATTGATGCTAATTGGTACACCATCGCCAGTAAAGCTTGGAGCAAGAGCTTTCTCATTCAAAATAGCAGAGCGTAAACCAAGACCATCCTCCTGCTTTGGTCTACACACATATTCTCACTTAACAAGGCTCCACTTTGAAGACAACAAATTACCGCTCCAAAGAAATTGACATGAAAGAGCATCAAATTCCTTAAGGAAATACATAGGAGCCGCTTGAACAAAGCACCTGTAGATGGGAAGGGCCTGCATAATAGACTTGAGAAGAGTCACTCTAGTAGTAGTAGACAACCAACGATGAGTCCAATGAGTAACCTTCCGCCTAAGCTTATCAAGCAATAGTTGCCAAGAGGACTTAGGCTGACGACCAACAACAGAGGAATACCCAAGTAGACAAAGGGAAGAGACCCAATTTGAAACCCCAGAATAGCTGCAATCCGTTATTGGATAGCTTGAGGAGTATTAAAGAAGAATATAGAAGACTTATGCTCATTGAATTTCTGGCTCGAAGCCACTAGGTAGATGTCCAAATCTTTCCTGAAGGATTCAAGCTCCCTAATACAAGTCAGACCCATAAGAGAGGTGTCATCCGCAAATTGGAGATGAGAAAGTGTTGGCAAGCCCATCCCCCATTGCCACCTATGAATCAAACCTTGTGAAACTCGAGATTTAAGAAGCTGACCCAACCCCTCCGCCATAATAATAAACAAATAAGGAAAGAGCAGATCTCCCTAACGAAAGCCTCTAGTAGCCCCAAAAAGCTCTGAAGGTTCCCCATTCACAATAACCGAAAAGGAGGAAAAGGTCACACAACTCAATATACAACTCACCCAATCAGAGGAAAAACCAAAGGTCAACAGAATCTTCTGAAGAAAAATCCATTTAACTTTTTCATAAGCTTTGGCCATATCCAACTTGATAAATATAGACCTATCCTGAGAGGTTTCCATGGAATGAATAACTTCAAACACAACCACCACTCCATCCAGAATTTGACGACTTGTCACAAAGCCGCCTTGCTCCTCAGAAATGATCACAGACAAACTAGATTTAAGCCTCTCAACAATCAACTTCGAAATAATCTTGTACACCACATTGTAGACTTTTTGTGTTGTTCATTCTTTTATTATTATTGATAATATATGCATTTTTCTATAAAAAATATAATCTTGAATACAAGAAAATAAATATGTGGAATGTTTGGAATATATTTGTAGTATATTATATTTGAAATACACCTCAATAACCTTAAATAAGGTTTTAGAAAGACCAAGTTAACAAATTTTAATTTTTTTTTAAAAAAATTGGTTATACTTAAAAGAGTCATTCATTTAATGATTTAAAACTTAAACACGTAAATCTCTAAAAGTTATAAAATTCAATTCTTTGGTTTGGATTTCTCTTATATTTAAAAATTCATTTATTTAGACATCTTTAAGAATTATAAACTCCAATCTTTTAGTATAGATTTCAATTTATTAAATATATTTAAATTATATTTCTTTATTATTATCAATCAAAATCAATTAATAGGCATTCACTATTATTAATGACGATCTCTAAAGGTTTAGTTTTATATATCTTTTTGTTTTTTTAATGAATATTTTTTATTTAAATTTATATTATAAAGAGTAATAGTACAATATGTTGGTGTTTCAAATAGCACCTCTGGAGTGCTTATTGGAAATAGATAGCGATGCATAGCTATGCCTAGTGTGCAATAATTTCTCTTTAAATTAGGAGGGGAAGCTCCCTTTTTTTGTTAATGTTTATGTAAAAAGTAAAGTAAACTAATATCCCTATCTTTTTACTCAGCGACGGGACACAAGGGTGCATAAAGCACAATGCATTGCAACTAAGGTTTTCTCTAGTTTATGCAGATCTTAACTACAACTAAGCTAACTTTAATCTATCTTATCTCCTCAAGATAAACAGAGCAAGAGGGTATAGGAGCAGGAATGGAATGGTTCGATCACTTAGACGAACAGTCTCTCTGAATTTATTTGAAGGCTCTGAACTTCCAGATTTACACCGAAATATAATCCACACAAGTAATCATCAAATGGTACGCTAGATCTCAGGATTCCCAAGGAGGCATAGTGCTCTTTCTAAGGTGTAGGCTGAAAGGTAGACTACTAGAAACAACATATAATGATAATCCTACTCTCTAAATTCCCAAGGAGGTGTAGTGCAATTTCCGAGGTGTAGATTGAAAGGAAGATTATTAAGAACAACATATAATGATAGATCTTGAGACTTTTGGATCAAAGGCAAGGTAGCTCTCCTGATTTATTATCTCAACTTTGATCAAAGATTACACTTTGGGACAACAACTTGTGTCAAAGAGACAATCACACAAGAGGCGATCAACCAATAAAACATGAACATATTGAACACACCTATCTGAATAGAAAGAATGCAAGTTGTACTTAGTGTTTGACCATAACAAATACGATTCAAGAACATATACTAAGCGAACAAAGTCGAAAGCTTGTGAGCTCAACGTTTTGCTATTGTGAAGTAAAGTTACAAAATAATGAGCAAAGGCTCTTATTTATAGAAACTCAAAGGAGTAGGAAACCCTAAAGTATCCTTAAGTTAACAATGATTTCTTTCCAATCTACAAGATGTATTCCTATGTCTAAAAGTAGGTAACCTAATAGTTAACTGGAAAGCCTACTTTAGTTAACCGATTCTAAACTAAAATTAACTCAATATGTACAAAGGTGTCTCCAAAGATAGACATGCACGATTGGTGGGACAACGAGTTAACTTGGAAAGAGGCATCAAGTTAATTAATGTGTCTAATGTCACCTTTGGAAGGGTGGGATGTCCTAATTGAGAGTTACACCTCATCAACTCGAGTGATCATCTCTTGCAACTAGTTGTTAACTGTCTCTTTATCTAGAGATCGTCACATGCCTTAACTATCAATTTGTTGCATGTCAGCAACTTGAGCAATCCTGGAAATATCTACACACTTCAACCAACAATTCATAGACTGGTAACTTTGGCAGCCCTATAACTGAGGTGATGACCTATGTTTCTTCTATTGCTTTACGCTTCTGACACTTTGCTTGATTTTTCTCAATGGAAGAGTGTTGAATGATAAAATCACAAAGTTTGACTGTGAACACTCTAGCTGTGAAAAATACTCATCAACTTGCTTTCATATCTAGAGTTCCAACTGTATTCAACCCTCTAAAGTGGCTTTGAAAGGCTATTAGATATACGAGGTATGACACCGTGTGGACTTTTGGGTGTGCCTGATGCAGGTCGATGTCAACTGTTTTCAGGAAATCATGGAGTAAGAACGTTTTGGTTTTATATTCAACTTGAGAGAAATGCACTTTGAAAAACTTAACTGTTGACTGTAAACATGACACTGTTCAGACAAATTTTCTATTGCAGCTAAAAATAGCCTTGTCGGGGGTAACTTTTATGAAAAAATTTGAGACATGGGTTTTGTTGAGAATATATTTTTAAACAAACTATGAACGTTAGAAATTTAAAAAAGTGATTTTTTCTATGACATACAAGAGCCCTTCGGTGGCAGAGGCAGCGAGGCAGCATAAACTTATTTTTCTCGGAAAAATATGGCACATGGGTTTTGTAGGCACTTCAAAGCTAAACAAACCCAGTTTGTCTAATTTTTGAAATTGTCTTTTTCGAAAACCCTAAAAAAAAAGAGGGCAACGAGGCAACTTTTTTTTGGAAAAATCTAGCACTTGGGTTTTATGGCCAATGTTGTTTTGATCATACCCAAAAGGCCAAATCTGTGAATAATTGTCATTTCCTTGGACATGCAAGAATATCTAAGACAAGAATAGAATAAATTTGAGGGAAGAAGTTTAGAAGTTATATGTTGTTGTTGTGAATCTTCAAGAAAATCACACCTAGAGATGCAAACATTGATAAATTGTCCCTCTGTGCAACTTTGTTCTTGAAAACATGAAGAACGTTGAGAAAACCCTCTATCAAATCTTCAAAAAGTGTTGGAGATAAAAAATATATGTTCTTGAGCTTCAACTTGTACAAAGAGATGATGAATAATGATGCCTAGACTTAATAAGTAGTGTTTGATGTGGAGGCAATCAAGTTTAGGCACCAATACTTGATTGAGGAGTCAATCTGCCTAATCAGGAGTTCACTTGAGCAAATTCCAACAATTTGGGGAGATTTTAGACATGAAGAGACCTTCAAAATATCTCAACTTCAGTCAACTAAGCCTACTTTGACTTTAGGCGTCCAAGTTGAGGAGTCGAAGATTTTCTATACTCTTTTTTTGTGGTGAAGTGCCTCTGCTCAATCCTTAATCTCGGTTGCTCAATTGATCCTGAAGTCTTGCTGACAAATCCATTGCAGAGTTTGATCAACTCTAAATAAGTGTGCTTGGAAGTTGCAAAGCTTAAAACCTTAGACGCCTTTTCCCAAAAGGGTGCATTTTCACCAGACTTAGTCAGTTTTTTGAATGCTTTTCAATCTCTCCATTTTGACATTCATTGCTTTGATCTAAGATTCGTGATGACTGATGATTCTGGTGAACGTGTTGAGATATGGAATGGATAACCAATTCAGTATCAAAAAGAATGATTAGCCTTGCAGGTCATGAAAGTCATTTTAGGGGTTCCAAAAGTTTGGGTGCCTCTGGCTTGTAGGGGCACCTTTGGCCTTTTGCATTTTAATTTTCAACTTGCAACCTTTCATGAATAACCCTAGTTTGACCTTCCTCGTCAGATGTTTGATTTATCTGTTGAATCTGTTGATGGTGTCAAAGTTGAGATTGATCAAGACAGAGAAAGACTTCTTGGAGGTCATGAAGCTTGAAGATTGCATCTGACTACCCAAAAAAGTTGGGCGCCTATTTCTAGGAAGGTGAATTTTCCTTAACACTTAGCCATTTTTTCATGTCTTTCAATTTGCCTGTGGGTAAACCCACAAAAGTGGTTTACAATTTGAGTGAGGAAGGAAAAGTTACAAAAATCGACCCCATTCCAAAAATTTGGGTTTTTGGGGGGTAGGTGCATGGAAATGGGTAGCCATTTCGTGGACAACTTACTTTTTCATCCTGAAATAGCAAAAACATGAACGCGTTATAGTAAAACGTGCTTGTGTTATGGCTTGGTAATGATCGAGCCTAGGCTCGGTCATTACCAAGCCTAACGCGGGTGTTTTAAAACGCGAGCATGTTATAACGCGCTCGCGTAATGGTTTAAAATTTCAAAAAATGTGCACATTTGGAGTTCAAAAATGTGCATTTTTTGAAATAAAAAAAAAACATTTTCTATAACGCGCTCGCGTTTTGGTCTACTTTGAAAATATTTTCTTCTCTTTTTCTTGTCTCTTTCTTCTTGTTATCTTTTAGGGAAACTATATACATGAAATAAACATTCAAGTATAAGTTGACATTGATATATGGACATTTCCTTTCTTATACTTTAAGTTATATTTCATGTATATACTTCCAGGATGTTTGAGAGTGGTTTCAAATATCTAGGAGTTATAATGCAAATTCTACTTTTTGGAAGATCTTTAAAATTTCAGACTTAGTCAAATTTCAGTAACAGCATGTCAAATTTCAGTAATCAGGAGGTCAGATTTTAGTATTCAACAAGTTCTATCATTTATCTCTCTCCTTCTCTCTACTCTTTATCTCTCCACTCCCTCTCTCTGTCCCTTCCTCCCTCTCTCCCCTCTCTCTCTTCTAGTTTTTGGAAGATCTCACAAATTTCAAACTTAGTCAAATTATAATAATCAGGAGGTCAAATTTCAATAATCAAAAAATTATATTATTTCTCTCTCTATCTCACTCATTTTTATCCCTTACACTCTAGACCTATCTCTCACTATCTCTATCCCTTTTTTTGACTCTCTCTCTCTCCCTTGATCTCAAGAAATCTCTCTCTCTCTCTCTCTCTCTCTCTCTCTCTCTCTCTCTCTCTCTCTCTCTATCTCTTGTCTCTTTTTCTTGTCTCTTTCTTCTTGTTATCTTTTAGGGAAACTATATAAATGAAATAAACATTTAAGTATAAGTTGACATTGATATATGGACATTTCCTTTCTTATACTTTAAGTTATATTTCATGTATATACTTCCAAGATGTTTGAGAGTGGTTTCAGA